>VZQC01005840.1:5830215-5893592 GCA_009823505.1 Rhizomys pruinosus
GACAGGGTCTCCCTGTAGTCCCAGCTGTCCTGGAACTCACTCTGTAGACCAGGCCGGCCTTGAACTCACAAAGATCCGCCTGCCTCTGCCTCCCAAGTGCTAGGATTAAAAGCGTGCGCCACCACACCCGGCTTGTTTGCATTCTTGGTCTAAGTTTGTATTTACTCTGTTATGATTTTGTTGTTTTCTCTCTAATTACTTAAGGATAGTTGCTCCTTTCCTCTGTTCTTTGGATTACTTAGAGGATTTTCTGAAGTGTTGGTTTCTTAGACATGTATTCTTTCATCTTGTTCATGTTGTAAAAGATTTTTCTTTCTCCTTCAACTATAATTGACATTTTTGCTGGGTATAGTAGTCTGGGATGTCATCTAAATTCATTTAGCACTGGGAATACTTTGGTCCACATTATTCTAGCTTTCATAGTTTGCCCTGAGAAGTCAGCTTTGATTCTGATGGGTTTCCCCTTATATGTAACTTGTTGTTTTTCTCTTGTGGCTTTCAGTATTTTGTCTTTGTTTTGAGCATCTACTGTTTTAACAATTATATGGTGTGGGGAATTTCTTTTCTGGTCCTGTCTATTTAGTGTTCTATGTGCTTCTTGTATTTGTATGGGTTTGTCTTTTTTTCAGTTTGGGGAAATTTTTTTCTATTATCTTGTTGAAGATATGTTCAATAGTGTTGTCTTAGGATTCTTCTCCTCCTCTATCCCTATGATGCAGAGGTTTGGTCTTTTCATAGTGTCCCACATTTCCTGGTTGTTCCACTCCTGTGTTTTTTTAAATTTTTCATAATCTTTACTTGAGCATTCTAGTTGCTTCATGTTATCCTGAAGGTCTGATATTCTTTTTCTGCTTCTGAGGCTTTTTCCTATCCTTTCCTGTTGATTGGATGAATGTTCAATTTCATTCTGTGGTTTCTTTAGTATTTCCACTTCCTTCTGGAGCCTGTCAGTCTCATCTTGCAGCTCCTTGGTTTAATGGTTATTTTCTTTTTTCATTTCGGCCTGGGATCTTTTCGGCATTTCCATTTCCTTCTGGAGTTTGTCATTTTCTCCCTTTAGTTCTTCATTCTCTCCCCTTAGTTCTCTAATTTCTTTGAGTATGTCTACAATTGTTCTTCTAAGGTCCATGTCTTGGTTTCCTTCCAGGGAGATCTCGTTGTAGGAATCTTCTGTAGGAATTGTCTGTAGGGTTGGTAGAATTGGGTGTGGATTTGTTATGAGCTTTTCCCATGTTGTTTTTTCTTTGTGTCATTGGCATGTGGATTTGTTTGTTTATTTGTTTCTTTGGATTCTGGTGCCTCAATGTTGGCTACACAGACTCTAGTCACTAATACTGTGCCTACTAGATCCTCTGCACCACTGCTCCACCAGGTTGAGGGGAGGGAGGGGTGGTACCCTGTTTGTTGGCCAACTCAAGCCATGCGCTGATGTTGTGCTATGTGATCATCTAACTCCACCCATGTCGCACATTGGAACCCCAAGGTTGGATGGTCCCAGGTGATACCAAGCCTCCATGGGGAGAAGGGGTGCGCAAAGCATCAACGCAGGTGGGGCTCACCTGGCTGTCGCAGGCTGGTGGTGTGCGGGCTGTGGGAGAAGTCCACTCACCACACTCGCTGGGCGTGTGCTGGTGCTGTCTCAAGTATTCTTGGGGGAGTCCTCATTCCAAACACTTGAGAGAAATTGGCCTGAATGTCTCAGTCCCATGACCAAGGATTCCATGACTCCAAATCTGCCCTGTGTCACCCAGCTGGGGGTAAGGGTGGTACAAGTGGACATAAGGCCACCCCCAGTGCAAAGAGTGGCCCAGAAAGGTCAGCACCACCATGTAGGAACCAGGCAGTAAAGGCCAGGGATGAGAGAAGGCCCTAGTTCTTTCCTTCCTAGCTCTTCGATCATCCTGTTTCATAGGACTTTGGTGCCCTTGCAAAGGGTAGTTGACAAAGCTCATGCTGTGGGTGGTTGTTGAGGCTGCTCACCATGCCTGGCCTCTACAGTTCCCTTTCCTGCTTTTACTGCCATGGGCAGAGCCTCAATCCATCCAGGTATAGACTCTATCTCTGGTCCCCTAGTAGCTCTGCAAGGAAAAACCCTTAGCAGAGAAGGCAGAGTGAGACCTTCCAGTGGGAGAATGACCCCTGAGATTGGGCTTGTTTGTTTCTGTGTGTGTGTGTGTGTGTGTGTGTGTATGTGTGTGTGTGTGTGTTCTCATGGTATGGGTACCTCAGCATGCCTTCCTACATAAACTGTATAGTTTCTCCTGGCTTGGAGTACTTTTGTAAATGGGGTCATGCTGCACATACACTTATGTATCTTATTCCATCTCATTCAGCATTGTAAGATATCCAAAGGGTTGTGAACAGCTGCAGAACTTTCATCTGCATCCTATGAATATACTACAGCTTGTCTACAGTGCCCCCAAGGATGTGTGGGTGGTTTGAGACTGCTGCATCGCTACGATGAGATCACAGGCTCTTTCGAATCCTTAAGATCTGTCTTATGGGAACTTAATGTGGCAACATTGGTTTCTCTTGCTCAGTGTTTCATCACTATTGCTTTTTCCCTTTAAAAATTTTTTCAGTCATTCTATATTCTTATGTTTTACAGATCATCCTTCTAAATAGCTTATAAGTGATTTGCTCCTAGCCTGAGGGTTTTAACTTTTTTTTTTGTATGTGTATGAATGTACTGTCTGCATGTAGGTTTGTGCACCCATGTCCTGCAATGCCATGGAGGTCGGAAGAGGGTCTTGGATTCCCCTGGAACTGGAGTTCTCCTGGAATTGGAGTTACAGACGGTTCTCAGCCGACATGTGGGTGCTGGGGATCAAACCCGGGTCCTCAGCAAGAGCAGTCGGTCCTCTTAACTGCTAGGCTATCTCTCCAGCCCGGGTTTTAACTTTTTAAGAGAATTAGTTAATCCATTTACATTTAATAAAACTAATAGCTTTTTCTCCAAACTATTTCTTTCCTCTTAGGAATTGACTTTTTGTTCTTACTTTTATTGTCCTGAGATGCCACTGACTGGCTTGAAACTCACTGTGTAAGGACCATGTCGACCTTCAATTTGTGGCAATCCTTCTGCCTCTACCTCTTAACTGCTGAGCCCCAAGATTTACCACTTCCTTAACTATTCTTTCATTTCTCTTTTAATTTGCTAGTACTGAGGTTATGGCTTATCTGAATTGTAATTTATATAGCATACGATGTGGTAGATTTTGGTGCATAACTATCACCATGACCAAATTTTAGTGCAGTTTTATGACCTCAAAAAGAATTCTGGCCAGGCATGGTGGCACACGCCTTTAATCCCAGCACATAGAAGGCAGAGGCAGGTGGATATCTATGAGATCAATGACAGCCTGGTCTACATAGTGAACTCCAGGCCAGCTGAGACTACAGACTTTGTCTCAAAAGGAGGAGAAGGAGGAGGAGGAGGAGGAGGAGGAGGNGAGGAGGAGGAGGAGGAGGAGGAGGAGGAGGAGGAGGAGGAGGAGGAGGAGGAGGAGGAGGAGGAGGAGGAGGAGGAGGAGGAGGAAAGAAAGAAAGAAAGAAAGAAAGAAAGAAAGAAAGAAAGAAAGAAAGAAAGAAAGAAAGAAAGAAAGAAAGAAAGAAGAAAGAAGGAAGGAAGGAAGGAAGGAAGAAAGAAAGAAAGAAAGAAAGAAAGAAAGAAAGAAAGAAAGAAAGAAAGAAAGAAAGAAAGAAAGAAAGAAAGAAAGAAAGAAAAGAAAGAAAGAGCAGGCTAGAAAAAGCAAAGCAAAGGAAAAACACAACTCTGAGTGAGGCTGGATTGGTGGCTCAGCAGTTAAGAGCACTGAGCACTGACTGCTCTTGCAGAAGACACAAATTTGGTTCCCAGCACCCACATGGCAGCTAACATCCATCTGTAACTCCAGTTCCAAGGGATCCTTTTTTGGCCTTCATGGTCATTACATGCTCCTGGTATTATTTTATTTTTGTGTATGAGTGTATTGCCTGCTTATCCGTAAGTGAACTTGTGTCATGCAATACCTGAGGAGGCCAGAAAAGGGCATCAGGTCCCCTGGAACTGGAGTTACAGACAGTTGTTAGTCAGCATATGGGTGCTGGGAACTGAACCCAGGTCTTCTACAAGAAGAGCCAGTGCTCTTAATCATTGAACCATCTCTCCAGCCCCTTAATTTTTTTTAAGAAACTCTGTACCCAGTAACTATTACCTTCCTGAGCCGCAGCAGTTTCCTTCCAGGTACTAAACAATACACTTCCTGTTTCTCTAGATTTTTCCACTCTGAACTAGCCTATGTGTGGTATTGTGCAACATATGGGTGTTTAACAGCTGACCTTTTTCACTTAACATTGTGATTTCAAGATTCATCCACATTGTAGACTGTGTCCCTATTTGTTTCGTCTTTAAAAAGCTTAAACAATTTTTAGAGCAGCTTTGGAATCACAGCAAATGGAACAGTAAGTGCACGGGTTCCCACACACTGTCACCCCCCACACACACACAGCTCTCCTGATTGTCAGCATCCCACACCACTGCATCACATTCACTACAATTGATGAATTACATTAGCACCTCATTATCACCCAAAGCACATAGTCCACAATAAGCTTCACCCGCGGTACACGTCTATAGACTGACAGCCCTGCAATGATACGCACACAGTCCTGCATCATCATAGGGAATCATTTCAAGCTACCTAAATAATGACCTCTGCTCTATTTACCACCCCTGCTCCCATCCTCCAGACCTCTTCTGCTGTCTCTGTAGCTTTGACTTTTCCAGAGTACTGTATAGTTGGAACCATGCACCAGGAAGCCTTGTCAGGTTGGTCTCTTTTCTGAGCTTGATCAGTCAGTCCTTTTCCAGTGCAAGGGACATTCCATTGTCTGAATACAAAGCAGTTTACATGCCCACCCCCTTAGTGAAGGAATCTGACAGATTCTCACTTTGGGCAGTTAGGAATTAAGCTGTCAGAAACATTTGTATGCAGTTTTGAGGGCACACACAAGTTTTTAATTAATTTGAACAAATACTAAGGAGTATGAGTGGTCAATTGTATAGTAAGAATATATTTGTTTCTGTAAGAAATTCCTGGGGCTGGAGAGATGGTTCATCAGTTAAGAGCACTAGAGGTTGTTCTTGCAAAGGACCCAGGTTTGGTTCTCGCACCCACATGACAACTAAGAACCATCTATTAACTCCAGTTCTGGGGAATCCATCTCCCTCTCTGGCCTCCATGGGCATTGCATTCACATGGTGTACTTACATACATGCAGGCAAAACACTCAAACACATAAAATAAAAAAATAAATAAACAGGTGCTAGCCAGCTTTTGGTGTCATCAGATTTTGGACTCTGGCCACTCTGACAGACACAGAGTGCCATTCTCCTGTGTTTTTATTTTACCTTTTCCATGCTGGCTTGCCATCTGTCTGTCTTCATTGGTGAGGTGTCTATTCAGGTCTTTTGCTGTCTTTCCTAAGTAGTTGCTTTTGAGGAGCAGAGAACCCTTTAGCTTGGGCTTTTTTCCTTCAAATTAACTTGGATCTTCACAAGACAGAGCCTCCTCCAAGAGGCCGTGTTTTACCCTCAGGATAACTTACCCATACCTGCATTCAATGTTCTGTGCCTCTTGAGTATGGACGTGATATGATCAGCTGTCTCAGGCTCCTGCCACTGACTTTCCCATGGTGATGTACTGTAATCTCAAACCCAGAGCTAAATAAACCCTTTCTCACCTAAGTTATTTTTTTTCAGGGTATTTTTGTCACAGCAACAGAAAATGAAGCTAATATGACTTTTTAATTGAGTTGGTTTTTTTCCCAGATGTCTTTCTGCATCTATTAATATTGCGGAGTCATTCTCCTTCTTCCGCCTAGTGATATATGGATTACACTAATGATTTGCACAGCTGGGATACATTCTATTTAGTCATGGTCCGTCCCTTTTATCCTCTGTTGGGTTTAATTTTCTCATATTCTATTGAGGACTTTCACATTATGTTCCCGAGACACTGGTCCATAGTTTTCCTACAATGTCTTTACCTGGGTTTGGTGCTGAGATAATCCTGGTCTCGTAAGATGAGTCATAGACAGACGACTTGCTCTACTTTTTTCTTCTGAAGGAGACAGTGGATATGTAGTGTCATTCCTTCCCTAAGTGTTTGACAGACTGTACCAGTGGCTCTCTCTGAAACTGATACTTTCTGCTTTTGTATTGGTTCCATCTTTTGTATGTCCAGGCTTACATATTGTACGTTTCTCATGTGGGTTTTGGAAAGTTGTGTCTTTCAAGGAAATTAGGTGTTCTAGTTAGCTTTCAATTGCTGTGACAAAACACTCTGACCAATAGCAACTTGGGGAGGAAAGGGTTGATTTGGTTCATATCTCCTGAGTCACAGTTTATCACATAGGGAGCCCAAGGTAGGAACTCAGGGCAGGAAACTGTAGTCAGGAACCGAAGCATAGGCCGTGGAGGAACACTGCTTACTGGCTTGCTCCCCTGGCCCCTGCTCAGCCTGCTTTCTTATACAATACAGCCCACAGTGGGCTGGGCCCTCCCACATCACCCAACAGTCAAGAAGATGCCCCATAGACATGGCCAAAGGCTAGTCCGATAGAGGAAATTCCTAAATTGAGGTTCCCTCAACCCAGGTATGTCAAGTGGCCACAAAAGCTATCCAGCACATTAGGCTATGTAAGTTGTCAGATTTGTGGACAGCTTGTTATAACACTTCTCTAGGGTCCTTCTAGTGACTCTGAATCTGCTGTCTCCCCTCTTTCTTTTCTCATTAATGTTTGGTGTTCTATATAATCCTTTCTCTTTTTAGCACTTTATCGATCTTCCAAAAAGAACCCAAGTTTTGGTGTAGATTTCCTCTATTCTCTATTTCACTGATTTTTTACTCTGATTTGTTTGTTTGTTTGTTTGTTTGTTTGTTTTGAGACAGGGTCTCCCTAGAGCCCCAGCTAGCCTAGAACTCACTGTGTAGACCAGGCTGGCCTTGAACTCACAGAGATCCACCTGCCTCTGCCTCCTGAGTACTAGGATTAAAGGTGTGTGCCACCACACCTGGCTTAAAGATGGTTCTTATCCTCCATGTAGGTGCTGGGATTTGAACCCAGGTCCTCTGCTAGAGCAGTCGGTGCTCTTAACTGCCGAGCCATCTCTCCAGCCCTGCACTTTGATTTTTATTGTATTTTCTACTTACTTTGAATTTAACTCACTCTTTTAAGTATTTTAGGGTAGAAGAGTAAGTTACTGATTCTAGATCTTTCTTATCTAGTGTGGGGTCAATGTCATAAATTTCCTTTTAAGAGATGTTTTCATTGTGTCCCACAAATTCTGGTAAGCTATAAACTCATTTTTGTTTAGTTAAATATTTTAAATTTTTCTGTTGAGATTTTATCTTTGGCCCATGTGTTCTTTATAAATGTTTTATTTAATCTCGAGTTGTTTTTATGGTGGGAAGATGGGGGTTTCCTGGCTATCTTTATATTATTGATTTTTTTTTAGGTTTCAATTCCTTTGTTGTCTGAGAATGCATGGTGTATGGTTTCTCTTATTTTAATTTGTTAAAGTGAGTTTTATGGCCCAGAATATGGTCTATCTGGATGAAGATTCCATGTGACTTTTAAATTTTTTTTTCTGTACGTGTATGAATGTACTGTCTGCATGCAAGTTTGTGCACTCGTGTCGTGCAGTGCCGCGGAGGTCAGAAGAGGGTCTCGGATTCCCCTGGAACTGGAGTTCTCCTGGAATTGGAGTTTCAGACGGTTCTCGGCTGCCATGTGGGTGCTGGGGATCGAACCCGGGTCCTCTGTAAGAGCAGTCGGCGCTCTTAACCGCTAGGCCATCTCTCCAGCCCTCCATGTGATTTTTAAAAGATTATGTATTCTGCTGCTGTTGGATGGAACAGACCATAGATACTAATTACTCAGTTAACTGGTGGCATTGTTAAGTTCAAGTGTGTTCTTACTGCTTTTCTGCTTGCTGTGTCTGTCCAGTTCTGATGGCAAGGTATTAAATCTCTGACTATAACAGTAAATTCATCTGTTTATATTTGTAATTCTATCAGTTTTGCCTTGTGTATTTTCAGACTGTTGTTAGGTGCATACACAGTGAGGATTCTATTGTCTTCTTGGAGTATTGACCCCTCTAGCATTGTATTCAGCTCTTGATAATTTCTCCTGCTCTGAAGTCTATTCTGCCTAAAATTAATACAGTTACTTCCATTTTCTTTTGGCTAGTCTTGCCCCAATATATCTTTCTACTATCTTGTTATAAATTTGTGGCTTATATTTGAAGTGGTTTGCTTATAGACAAGTTATATATTAAGTATTGTCTTGATCTGTCCTGGTAATCTGCCATTTATTTATTTATTTATTTAGTCTTTTGAGACAGGCTCTCCCTGTAGCCTCAGCTGTCCTTAAACTCATTATGTAGACCAGGCTGGCCTTGAATTCACAGAGATCCACCTGCCTTTGCCTTCAGAGTGCTGGGATTAAATGTGTGCACTAACATGCCCAGCAACAATCTCAGTGCTGTTTTCTACTGTTTACTGTTTGTTGTCCTTGTTTTTGGCTCTTAGTTTGATCTTCCACACTTTTCTGCATTTTGTGATTTGTAGGTGTGTGTTAAGGTACACGTGCTCATTTCTGTGCATGCATGTCAAGACAAAAGGACAACCTCAGGCTGGGCACGCCTTTAATCCCAGCACTCGGGAGGCAGAGAGAGGCAGGTCTCTGCGAGTTCAAGGCCATCCTGGTGTACAGAGCAAGCTCTAGGCCAGCTGGGACTAAAGGGAGACCCTGTCTCAAAAAAGACGCGTGCATGTGCACGCGCACGCGCGCGCACACACACACACACACACACACACACACACACACACACACACACAAAGGACAACCTCAGGTGGAGCTCCTTAGGTGCTGTCCACTTCTCCTTTTTCTTTTTTTTTTTCTTTTTTTGTTTTTGTTTTTTCGAGACAGGGTCTCCCTGTAGCCCCAGCTGTCCTGGAACTCACTCTGTAGACCAGGCTGGCCTTGAACTCACAAAGATCCGCCTGCCTCTGCCTCCCGAGTGCTAGGATTAAAGGCGTGTGCCACCACGCCCGGCTTCTCTTTTTTCTTTTGTAAAATTTGAGACAGGGTCATTACTGGTCTAGAACTCAACAAGTAAGGCTGTCTAGCCAGCGAGCTCCAGGGACCTGTCTCTGCCTCCAGTGTACGTTACCATATTCAGCTTCTGTAAAGTGGATTCTGGGGCCCAAACTTAGACCCAACTGAGCCATCTCTTCAGCTTCTCTTTATAACTTTACCTGACTGTGTATAATTTCCTATATTCTCTCTTCCTTGGTGTGATGGTTCTACTTAGTGGTCACCTTAGAGCTTTCAGTATACAGTTACAACTAGTCCAAATCCACTTTCAAATAACAATATACTGATTCATGGATATTAATCTATTTGGGGGGGATCTTTTTGACACAGGGTCTCCTTTTAGTCCAAGCTGGCCTGGAACTCACTGTGTAGACCAGGCTGGCCTTGAACTCACAGAGATCCACCTGCCTCTGTCTCCTGAATGCTGGGATTAAAGGTGTGCACCACCACGCCATTAAAACACCATTCCCAATTCCTCTTCCTGACACTTGTATTACTGAAGTCCTCCATTTTACTTGCATATATGCATATTTGTGAATACATAATTGAGTGTTTTTTCTGTAAACTGAGTAAAATGTTACCCCACAGATCAATTACAAATGAGAAAGACCATGCTTTTCTTTACCTTCATTCATTCTCTGATACTCTTCTTTCTGCAGATCTCGGGTTCTAATCCATCCCATCCTCCTTCTCTTGATTTATCTTTTTAACATTTCCTGCAGAGCAAGTCTAATGGCAACAAATTCCTTCAATTTTTGCCTGGGAAAGTCTTTTCTTTCCACCTTTGAAGAATAATCTCCTAGGATACAGACCTGTGCACTGGGGGGGGGGGGTAGAACACTAACACACACACACACACACACACACACACACACACACACACACACACACACCCCTTCTGCTCTTCCCTGCTTGACTTCTGAGAAAACAGGCCTGTGCTCACATTTGCCCCAGTGCCCAGCAGCTGTTAAGATGTCCTCCTGGCATGAAAGGCTTTTTGGAGCTGGTTTCCATAAGGGTTCATCATAACCATCCAAGTAGTCATTTGGAACCCCAGCTTAGAGAGGGTTCCCCCAAAGAGGAACATTTATCAGTCCCCACTTTTGGTAGGCTCCAGGCTCTAAAGTTTGGCCCGAGACTCAAAACCATAGCTGTTTCTCCCAGATGAGTAATGCCCTTAGACACAGTTGGCTACTGGGCTGACTTCTCTGGGTTCTCAATTTTTACTAGATTCTAGTCAGTCAGTTCTTCATTCTCTTGTTTGCTCTGTGGTGCTTTGAAGGTGTTTTTCTACCCTGTGTGCTTTCCCATCATCCTCTACAGATGCTCTGGTCCTGATACGCTATCGGCAGTGTAGTGTCTCATACAAGCTTCATGGTGGGTCAGTTGAGTACACAGAACTGTGTGGGTTTTGGTGATGTAGTGAAGGACTGGAATGAAGGAGGGACTCGCCTAACATCACACAGGATGTGATAGAGCTCAGACTGGACGTCACTATTTTGTATTACTTCTTTCACCTTGCAAGAGCCGACAACATCTGTAGAAGAGGTGTCGTGCTCTTCCACACCACATGTCTAGATGGATCGAAGAGCTTACACTCTGAACAAGTTTCTAGAGATTAAGCATCACTCACTAGTGACAATGGCTTTTCACAGAAGTGGCTTCAAGACCTCCTGAGACCAGTCAGGGTGGATGGTACCTGTAATCTTATCACTTAGGAGGATGCGACAGAGGAAGCATGAATTCTGGGCCTGCCTGGGCTACATAGACAGACAACAAGAAGACACACTGGACTCCCTATGTGCTGCATCTTTGGTTCTGAGCACTGAAGCTGGGCTCAGAACCACCACATCCTTTCCTGTTTCATTCCTTTGGCATTTACTGTGAACTCTTCTCTGGAGGCCTGTACTCCGAGATCCCGTCTCTGCAGAAGAACCGCAGAAGAACTGCACGACGCAGCAGGATCAGGCCTGGAGGTACAGGGAGCAAGGTTGGCATGGCAATAAAAATAAATAAATAAGCAGTTCTTAATTATGGAGTAATTACCATGTGCCGTGACTGCCCCGAGACACACACACACACACACACACACACACACACACACATGAGAGAGAGACAGAGACAGAGAGAGACAGAGAGACTTGGATTTTTAAATCTTTATTTTGCGTGTGTGTTTTATGATGCTTATTTTTTATACAAGATTACATTACAAATCAAATCTAGAGCCGAGTCCCCCTCCCTATCCCCCCCCCCACTTGGATTTTATACTCAGAGTGCTATAAGAAGGCATTCTGGCCACTTGGCAGCTGAGACACACTGGGCCTGTTGTCTGTTTTTACGCAAGGTGTCTAAAGCTTGCCATGCACCCTTTGCCCTCCTGGTAAAGGGCTTGATGAGGGCAGTGGGCATATACCAGCCCTGTGGTCAGATGACATTGAAGCTGAGAGTCGAGCCCATGTGCACACACTCCATAGTTAACAAGTGAGTATTGCTGAGCACTGATGTTCAGGTCTATGTTAGAGGTTGGCAGCAAAGCAAACTTGATCCCTTTCTCAGGCTGAACAGTCCAGCATCCTACTCAAAGGGCTGTGACTCTGCCCCCAACCTGGACAAGCTGCTTATGAGCCCCCCCCCCAGTTGTTTTCCAGGCATGCAGAGAGGGCTATCTCGGCTACACTGGTGTTTTAGGGCAGGGAACTCTGAATGCAGAGAACCATAGGATGGGCCTTCTTTTTTTTTCTTCCTGTCTCAAGAGACACACATCCTTCACCTGTCATCCAAGTGCTGAAACAGCATCCCTGTCACAGGAAGTAGGTCACATCCTCAACCCCCAGAGGAAATTGCTACCTCTGTTGTGAGGAGTGTGAAACAGCCACCTCCGCTGCCTCCCACGTGGCCCCAGCTCCCTGGAGTCCAGAGCTCTCTTCTTCCCACCAAGTGCCCCCCCCCCCCAGGAGAATTCATTAGCAGCTCCTGAGCTGCCCCTATCTGCAGCAAAGTGCATCACAGTGCGGAGAGTCAGAGGCTTGCATGAGTGCCCAGACCAGCCCTCTTACCCAGCTCATGTGATGTGCATCAAAGGAGAGGCAGTTTTCCCAGGAAAAGAATGCTCGGCCAGCCAACCTTGCAGACTCCTCCCAGGCTCCATCCTGTGATCTACTGGGAAAGAGGAGCTTTGCTTGGTAGGGGACAGGGGACGGGAGTGCAGAGACTAGGATGTCTCTGAGCAAGATTCTCGTCAGGGCACCAGGTAACACCAAGGGAAGGAGTGGTGGTCTCCTTGCTGCTGTCAGCAGCTTCCAGGGAATTCCCGAACAAGCAGGAGCCAGGTCTGAACACCACACCTGCCGCCTGTCCCCTCGGCATCTCTCTTCCCCAGCCTCTCTTCACCTCCCGTTTCCCTTCGTTGCCCTAGACAATTTCACTTCTACTTCCTGTATGAGATTTTATGTATCTATATGAAAATCTAGAGAGAGATGGCCTAGTGGTTAAGAGCGCCGACTGCTCTTGCAGAGGACCCGGGTTCGATCCCCAGCACCCACATGGCGGCTGAGAACCGTCTTTAACTCCAGTTCCAGGGGAATCCGACGCCCTCTTCTGACCTCTAGGACATTGTACAACATGGGTGCACAAACCTGCATGCAGACAGTGCATTCATACACATAAGAATAAATAAGTAAAATTTTAAAAATATTTTTTAAAAAAAGAAAATCTAAGAACTAAGACAGGCTGAATGGACTCAATAGGATTATCTCCCTCGATTCCTGCTGACACACACACCCCCCCCAGCACTGTGGTTATGTACATGTGCCATTATGGCTGGTTTATGTGGTATAGGGATTGAATGCAGGGCTTCTTGCATGCTAGGCAAGCACTCTACCAGGGAGCTATATCCCAGGCCTCGGAAATGGTTCCCATTTCACTGGTGGCTGGTGAGGCTGAGCATTTTTCATGTGTTTATTGGCCCCTTTACTTGATCTTCTGAGAACTGCCTGTTCATCAGCTCATTACTTGATGGATTGCTTGATTTCTTGTTGTTCAGCTTTTAGTTCTCTGTATATTCTAGATATTAATACTTTGTTATATGTCATAGCTGTCAACTTGACACATCAGGAAAGAGGGAACTTCAACAGAGGAATGTCCTCCATCAGGTCACACCAAGGAGGGGAAGGGAGGGAGGGAGGAAGGAGGGAGGGAGAGAGGGAGGAAAGGAAGGAAAGAAGGAAAGAAGGAAGGAAGGAAGGAAGGAAGGAAGGAAGGAAGGAAGGAAGGAAGGAAGGAAGGAAAGCATTCCTCTGGCTTCAGTTTCTGTCTCCAGGTTCCTACCTTGAGTCCCTGCCCTGACTTCTTCCCTCAGTGATGAACTGTGACCTAGAAATTGTAAAATGGAATCAACTCTTCTCCCACTCCCCAAGCTGCTTTTGGCCAGTGTTTTGTCACAGCAACAGAAAATGAACTAGAACAGATGTATAGTTTGCAAAGATTTTTCTCCCATTCTGTTTGCTGTTTCTTTGTCCAATTAACTGTTTCTTTTGCTGTACAAACGCTTTTCAATTTCATGACAGTTCCATTTGTCGATTGTTGACCTTATTTACTGAGTGACTGGAGTTCTATTTGCAACATTCTTGCCTATATCTAGACCTTGTCATGTTCTCTCTAATTTTTCCTCTACATTTGCAGAGTTTCAAGTCTTCCATTAAGGTCTTTGATCCATTTGAAGTTGTTTTTTGTGGGAGATGAGAGACAGGGATCGAGTTCATTTCTTCTGCATGCGGATATCCAATTTTCCCAGCTCTGTTGAAAAAGCTGCTCCCCCCCCCATGTGTATTTTTGGCATCTTTGTTGAGAATCAGGTGGCTGTGGCTACGTGTGGTTATATCTGGGTCTTCTGTTCTATCCCATTGATCTATGGGTCTATTTTCGTGCCAGCACAGTACCCTGCTGTCTTTGTTACTATGGCTGTGTAACATAACTTGAAATCTGGAATGGTGATACTGTCAGCACTGCTATTTTCGTGCAGGCTTGCTCTGGCTAGCTGGGGTCTTTAGTGCTTCCATGTGAATTTTAAGATTTTAATCCTATGAAGAAGGGCATGGGGATGTTGATGGGGATCACACTGAACCTATAGATCTGCTTTTGGTAAGATGGGATGTGACGAAGTGGAACGTGGATTTAGAGGTGAACAACTTCAGTATATAGAGTGGTCTGAAAAGAAAGCCAGACTCTTATTCTGTGATGCTCTGGGTGGGTGGGTACAGCCAATCTGTGGCCACAGCCAGTGACTAGAACATCTCATCACTCCCCCACAGCCCCTAGGGACTGAGAGTCCACATCCCTAGATAAGCTCTGTTATGTTTGAGGTATGAGGTGTCCCACAAAGGCTCATGTCCCAAAGCATGAAGAATTCACCTTCAGGAGGAAGGTGCATTCTCTGTACTCCATCCTGTCCCACTACACCCTCTCTTCCCGTCCTCCACTAGAAAGCAGCTTCAGCCAGTTTCTCCTGAGGACATGCTGTTCTTACCATGAGCCAGAATCAGCAGAGCTGACTGTGGACAGAAACCTCCAAAACCATGAGCCAAATGAGTAAGTCCTCCCTGTCAGCCATTTTCCCCAAGCATTTCGTGGGAAGGAAAAATCAGAATAACAGACTTTGTAAACAGCTAGAGTAAACAGCTTGGCTTCTCCCCCAAGTTCAAGTAACTTGCTCTCTGCTGATGGGGCCTCTCTCCATTCTACCTTTCCAGAGAGAGAGAGAGACCCCTGGAGAAGTCCCACCACAGCCTCAGGAGGCATCAACCTGGCCATTTCCTGTTCCTGCTATACAGGGCCTCATCTAGCCTATCAGGAGACTAGCCATGGAGTCTACCACACTGGGGACGGAATGAAGCCCTGGGTGGGCAGTCCCAAGCAGAAAGGGCCACCAGCAAAGACCTTCCCTGCACTGTTCACTACCGTTTATCCTGAGGCTGCTTTGACCAATGGCTACAGGCTTGAGGGCTTAGCATGGCCCTTACTGTCATGCTTGTCTGCATTTGACCCCACCTTTCCTCCAGACACAAAATGGAGGATCACATATACTAAGGAACTTGTCCAAGACCACGTAGCGAGGAGGCAGCACTGGAACCCTAGACCCCAGCTGCCTCCCCATCATGCATTGGGGCTTGGAGCAAATTCTACAGCACATGGATTAAGGAAGGGCTTTAGTAGAGAAAAGGGACACATAAACAAGATAATGGCCTCCAGAGCACCCATAGGCCCCAGAGAGGAGGGTCCTTGGGCCAGCACACTGATGGCAGAGAGAAAATGCAGGGAAAAGGGCAGAGGAAGTCAGGCAGAGGCCAAATGCTGAAGGGCCTGGTCAGCCTAGAGTGAGATCTCCTCTGTCTTTAAAAAGATGTATGACTCTTTTGGGTGGGGGACACTTCAGCCAACATGTAGATGTAGGAGGATAGCTTCAGGTAGCATGCAGAGGGAGGAGGATAGCTTCAGCTAACATGTAGATGTAGGAGGATAGCTTCAGCTAGCATGTAGGGGTAGGAGGATAGCTTCAGCTAACATGTAGATGTAGGAGGATAGCTTCAGCTAACATGTAGATGTAGGAGGATAGCTTCAGCTAGCATGTAGATGTAGGAGGATAGCTTCAGCTAGCATGTAGATGTAAGAGGATAGCTTCAGCTAGCATGTAGATGTAGGAGGATAGCTTCAGCCAACATGTAGAGGTAGGAGGATAGCTTCAGCTAACATGTAGAGGATAGCTGTGGGAGTCAGTTCTCTTCTTCCACCACATGGATCCCAGGGATGGAACTCAGGTCCTCAGGCTCAACAGCACAGGCCTGTGTACCTGCTGAGCCATGTCGCCTGCCAGCCTTTGCTTCTTTGGCTTGCTTCAGAGATGAGGCAGAGCTCAGTGGTAGAATGCTTGCTCCACAGATGCAAGGCCCTGGGTTCCATTCTCAGCTCCACAAATAAACAACATAATGTCTCACTGAGTTGAGAAAATATCACACAAAATGGAGCAGAAGTACATGCTACAAAGTAACTGGAATGCATGCCCCCAATCCCAGGGTCCCAGCTGAATTGTCCTAAAGGAAAGGGAACAAATGCAATGCACCACAAGATACAAGACACAGCACATGGTTCTTGGGAACCATGGGCCGAATGTGAGGGAGAGATCTATAGCTGAGAGACCTTGGCAACGCTGCTCTTTTTTGAGCAGGCACAGGAAGGGTCTGTTCTATGGAGGGATCACTGGGCCATCAGAAGTGAAGGAGCATCCTGCCCGGACCTTACTCAGATATACTAGAGAGGGCATGCCATCAGTATTTAGGGGCATCCAGGGTCTGCAATGGATTAAATCTGGATCTGCGCCCATCCGCACATGGAGTAGTATTTGCGCCTGCCCTAGGCAGATTGTCCATGGCTGTTGACAAGCCTCTGACGACCCACACCTCCTCCACAGTGTAAATAGAAAGAAACAGTGGCTAGCCTGAGCCCTTTAGGGGATGGTGACAAGAAACAACCTGCACAGGTCCCTCACAGATGCAGTTGTTTCTCTGGATGCTTCTGAGGCACAGATGGCTGAATCGATGAATTAGGAACCCAAGGACACCACGAAGTGATGAAGAACAAAAGCTACTACAAGCGCAGGGGGGAGGTGAGGCCAGGCCACGGTGATCCTGGGTTTCCTGTCCTTCAGAGAAAAGGTGAAGCCGAATCGCCTGGGACGTCTAAGGCGTGAATGGGGCTTGTTGTAGAGCCAGGCAGAGAGCAGGAGTCTGTGGAGAGGGCCAGTATATCAGGGATGGAGAGATGGCTTGGCAAGTATATCAGGGATGGAGAGATGGCTTGGCAGTTAAGAGTGCTGGCTGCTTTTGAAGAGGACCCAGGTTCAGGTCTCAGCACCCACATAGGAGCTAACGACCTTCCATAACACCAGTCCCAGGGCATCTGATGCCCTCTTCTGGTTTCTTCAGGCATTGCACAATATGGGTGCACTTACACACATGCAGGCAAAACACTCATACACATAAAAATAACTAAATCAAAATTTTAAAATTATCACAGCAATAAAAAGTAGTTAAAATAATACCTTTAAGCCTAGTACTCTGGAAGTAGAGGCAGGCAAATCTCTGTGAGATGGAGGACAGCCTAGTCTATATAGCAAGTTGTAGGCCAGCTGGGGCTACATAGTAAGACCCTGTCTAAAAAAAATTAAAAATAAAAATAAATAAATAATAAATAAAAATCTTTTAAAGAAAATATAACACGGGGCTAGAGAGGTGGTCTAGTGGTTAAGAGCACCGACCACTCTTGCAGAGGACCCGGGTTTGATCCCCAGCACTCACATGGCAACTGAGAACCGTCCTTAACTCCAGTTCCAGGGGAATCCAATGCCCTATTCTGACTTCCTTGGCATTGCACGACACCGGTGCACAGACCTACATGCAGACAGTACATTCATACACATACAAAAATAAATAAAATTTAAAAAATAAAATAAATTAAAAATAAAGTAAATATAACATAAGAGCTATTTATGCTGCATTAGCAATTAGAGTGAGCCAGGGCCAATGACCAATTACTGAGCACTTTCTGGGTACAACTCTGTGTAAGGCGTTTCTGCTCTTGTTATCCTTGTGAGGTGAAGTATCTCGTCCAAGGCACAGCCAGCAGGCAGCGGAGACAACATGGAACCCACTCCCTCCTGGCTGAAGAAACTGCCTGGGACTTCCTGTTTTCTATTACATCTCGCCCTGATTCCTAGGGACGGAAGTCTCACCTCTTTGAAGGAAAGTCACACAGCTGTTTTTTCCTGACAGCAGTGAGACTACTCTCCAAGGAGGGAGCTGTGGTTGCCAACCCAGGCCCTTCCAGGAAAGAGTCCCCAGTTCCAGGATCCACCCAGCCTTGCTCTTCTGACATGTGAAATTAGACCTGGCCGCTCCCTTGGCTCCATGCATTCTTCTTTCCTCTCCTTTCCTCTCCCAAGGCTGCTCCGAGAGATCAGAACTCAGCATCCTCCAGCCCTACCCACTCCCTGGAAGGGTGCCCACTGGGGCTGCCCCCATCGTCACTGATGCCAAGGAGATTGGCAGTTACAGCTTTGAGTCAGCAAACTCCTGGTGAATGCCTGGCTTCCCCAGAACCCAGAAATGTTGATCTTCAATCTCCATCTTTACTACAGGAAGCTAGAAGTTCCAAAGGGTGGTACAGTGTGTCTGAGGGGAGAGGCTGGGGAGTGGCTTAGCCAGGATCCTACTCAGCACCACTGCCTAATAATGACTCTTTGAATGGACTCAATTCCCCCGATCTCCTGGAGGGCCTCATCATAGAGTGTCAGGGTCATGAAGACAGGCTGGGCCAACAGAGGGTTTGCACCCTGGGCCCCAGCTCCTATAGTAGACCCTGACCTCCAGCATCCATCCCTCTCCCTTTCTCACTCAGTTCCTTCCCAGCCTCACCCTGCCACACCCAGCCCCGCCTGGCCCAAGCCAAGTATATAGCCTGAAAACACCCTGCTCCTGATGCCAAGGGGAAGGATGGGAAAAGGGACACCGGTTCTGGGTGCAGCTGGGTGCAGCTGGGCCAGAATAACAAAGAGAGCTGCTTCCTGGTAGGTGGAGGACTTGGCCTGCTTGAGCTTAGAGCTCTGATGTGTTCCTCTGCACACCACACAGTCCAGAGACATCCCACCGCACTCTAGCTCACAGCAATATATGTACCCGGTATCCACCGCATCAGCCAGGGTCAGCTGCCTGCCTGGACAAAGGACCCCACATCTTATGATTTTCAGCACAGTGAAGAGTGTTTCCATCTTTGTCCTTGGGCGTGATGTGTAGGGACCATTTTACAATGCTCCAACAAGCAGTTTAAAACATGGGGTAGCACAATCAATGAAAAATCGACGGGAAAATGTCTACGCTTTCATGAAGTAGAATGTCTGATAACCAAGGAGAGATAGTACAGGAGGCTGTCTACTTCTTTTGTATGTTTGAAACATTGAAATGCATGTTTATCTCTTCCTTGTATAAAATCCATGTTTGTGCTCCTGGTCCTAAGTGGTTGGGTTTGTTGTTATTATTTGGGGATTTTGTTGTTTTGTTTATTGTTGGTTTGGTTTGGTTTTTTGAGATAGGGTCTTACTATGTATCCCTGCCTGTCCTGGAATTCACCATGTAGACCAGGCTGGCCTTGATCTCACAGAGATCTGCCTGCCCCTCGCTCCCAAGTGGTGGGATTAAAGGCATGTGCCACCACATCTAGCTTCCTAAATGGTTTTTGCAGTGGTTTCTCTGGGACACAGTCTCTCTTCTACCATCTTGTGACCTCGAGGTCATCCTAGTGACACCCAAGTAGCAGACTGGAAGAAGGGAAGATGGCATAGCCACTATTTAGCCCTTCTTTCTGACAGTACCACCTAACCCTCTGCTCATATTACATTGTTGAGAACTAATCAGATGATCTGCAAAGGATACTGGGAAATGCAGTTCTTGGTTGGGTGCACTCTTCCTAGCACCACCACTATACAATATAAGGGGAACTTAGACCCTGTTGTCAACTGAGCATCTCAGGTACACGCTGGTATGTTGCATTCACCCATGTCAAGGGTAAGGCCCAAGAAGGTGGCATGGTCTCCTGTGAGAAAACACAAAAGGGTTGATAAGGCTGAACTTGTGAGTTGTTACCACACAGTTTTCAGAGTTGTTCCAGGATGATGGAATGTTCTAGGCAGTGAGTCTAGCTAGTGGCAAGAACAAAGGCAAGGAGGAGGAATCTCCAAGTCACCAGGGCAACATCCAGTGGCTGTCACAGTTATTAAAAAGATTTGTTTTCCAAAATGTTATTGTTGAAGAGAAATGGGCCCAACATTCATGTTTCATTGTTTGTATTTTTTTTTTTTTTTGTCTTTTTAAGACAGGCTCTCCCTTTTAGTCCCAGCTGGCCTGGAACTCACTATGTACACCAGGCTGGCCTTGAACTCACAGAGATCTGCCCGCTTCTGCCTTCTGAGTGCTGGGATTAAAGGTCATGTTTCATTGTTTAGAAACTGACAATTACTCAAGAAAACTTTCAACTAAAAATATATGTATAATGTGCTTTACCACTGAACTACACCCAAGTCCCAGAATATATTTTTAAATCTCTTTTTCTTATACATAAGTAGCAAATTCCATACTGTTCTGTACTTTGTTTCCTTTGTCTTAAATCCTGTCTTAAAGGTGTGACTAAACCAATTCCCCTGGGGTCTCTTGACTTCATCCATGGTTTGAAGGCATCATCCTGTATCTAGCCAGGCCATTACTGTTTGCATTTGAGGTTACAGGAACCGAAAGCCTAAAGAGAAAGAATGTAATGCCCAGACTGGCACAGTCAGGAAGGAGAAGGAAAGACTCGAGGGTTTCTTTTTGCAGGGGTGTTGTTGTTTGTTTGTTTGTTAATTCTGGGGAGACATGAACAAATGTCTATTCTATTCAGTCCAGATAGGGACCAATGGCAGATCAAAGAAACTATTCCATCCAAGTCTTGCTTGATGAGCCAGTAAGTTTAATTGGACTTAGTCACAGGAACGTGGAAAACTTATGGCACCTACACCTCTAAGAAGAGGCCCCCTCCCCAGCAATATATCCTCAGGGAGGGGGCAGAGCCTGGTGAGCCCCTCCTGCACTCCTCAGACTCATGAGCCCTTCCCCCTTCCAGGAGGGCATGTTAGAGTCTGGATCCTGTGAGGGTCCCGTGTAGACAATCACAGCTGCTCTGAGCCTGGTGAGCCCCTCCTGCACTCCTCAGACTCATGAGCCCTTCCCCTTTCCAGGAGGGCATGTTAGAGGCCGGATCCTGTGAGGGTCCCGTGTAGACAATCACAGCTGCTCTGCTTTCCAGACCTGTTCGGGGGTCTCCTTGATAAACAGTGCAGAGATTTGTGGTCAACTGTGTTGGCTCTTTGGGAAGGGGCTGTCTGTGTATCAGCTCCCTCACTCAGGAAGCTGGAAGCCTGAGGGAGGTGTGGTGCCCTACCTAAGTTGAGGCACCCACAGGGTCAGGAAGGTTGGTCACTGATCCTGCCGAGGCTTGTGGCTCACAGCCTTGACCGGGCTGCTGAGCCTTGCCTGACCCTGGCCATGAGTCTCATCTCTCCTCTCCCTGAGTCTCATCTTCCTCATCTGTAAAATGGGTTGACAGTTTATATTAAACCCAGTTCTCCAGACAAACTGGACCAGTAAGGAATGTTCTCATGGTTTGAGGGTGGCATATTCTGAAATCTGGAGAGTAGCCAAGAGACAGGGACGACTGTCTCTTCGTGCAGACAAAATCTCCAGATCTCGGCTAACAGTGCAGGCCCTGTGTTATTAAGGGTGACATCCCTTGCTTACTGTCCACTGATGCTGATGCTAGTGGCCACTCCAAAATGCCTCTGGGGACACCTGGACTCTATGGGAGTCACTGACCTCAGCAGCTCAGCTGAGGTGACACATAGCAGCCTCCCAAGCCGTCACTGCACCTGGGAAGAGACACTCTGAGCATGGGATTGGGTGTGGTCTGCGGTGTGCAGTAAATGCATTCACTTTGTGATGCTGAGGGCACCTCAGTGTCTGAGTATGTTTGGGTATAGGGAGTTTGAGGATACCGGATGAGGCCCCAAGGAGCTCAGACCCAGGCTGTTAGACACTGGCTATCACACTAACCAGGCAGGCTCAGGGGCTGTGCAGGCCCATGGCTGAGGGCTGATCAAGGGGTAACCTCCTGGACAAAGGGATAAAAATAATCAGTTTTCAGGCTTCAAGTGAAAGCATCACGGTGAAGACAAGCAGGGGGCAGAGGGACATCCCAGGCTGAGGACATGCAAACATGAAGCCACAGACGTTCAAGACAGGCCTGGAACCAGATGACGCCATGCCAGGGAGCTGCCCCTTGCCTCTAAAGGACCTATGAGCCCATTCTCATAGTGCCAGGCACTGCACTGAGCAAGACTGCTACCCACCCTCCTATACTGTCATCCCTCCCTCTGCAGGTTCAACCAACCTGAATCGAAAACATTTGTCACTGTGCATCTGTTTCCAACATGTGGAGACTGAAACTCCACCATTGTTCCCTCAACACTGCAGTATAGGAATAGCGGCATTTACATCATTATAGGTGATGCCAGCCACCCAGAGATGGATTAAAGTATAGGCTGCATACCAATAATACTACGCAGCTTCATATAAGAGATTTAAGCACTTTCGTGGGGGCGGGGCTGGGAACCTCCTCTGCGTATACTGAGAGACAACTGTAGTCGCAAAGTCACACGGAGCTGGAAGTGGTGGGCTGGTTCCAGAGCCCACAAGGGTGGCAGGGAGCCATGAATAATCACAGGGCCCTGGGAAGAGCTGGGAGGCTGGGGATGGGGGGTGGGGGAGCTATGGAGTCTGAGGCAGCAGAGACAGCCATGTGGGGGTTCAGAGCAACTGCAGGTAGCTGTGCCAGAGTCAGAAACTTAGAAGCACCACAAGGGGCAGAAGTCAGCCATGTTCAGGGCTAGAAGGCACAGGCCACACAGAGACCACAGTCATTTTCCCTGGGAGGGAGCTAAGACAGTGTTGGCCCCGCCACCCCAGCTGGGAGGGAGGCTGGTCGCAGAGGTCCTGGCTTCCTGTACTGTCACGCCTGAGTAGAACAAGGCTTTGTAAGCAATGATGGCTTAGAAGCTGATGGCTGATACATGAAGGCTCAGAGAGGTCAGGAAGGTTGCCCAAAGTGACACAATGACTGAATGACACCGGGGACTAAAACTATACCCAGCGTCACATCGCATAGCCACCCCCACCCTGCTGCTCCCAGGAATCCTATGCTGACAGAGCTGTCTCCTCACTCTGCCCCATCTTTCATTCTTTCACACTCTCTGCCCAGCTCTGTCTCCCAGCCCCGGGTCTTGACCATTCTGTCCTGGACTCTGATGTGTACTTCCTGCCATGGGCTGGCTTGCTTCAACTGTTCTGTCCTTGGCCACAGTCCACACCCACCCAAAACTGATTCCTGTTTTTAACTGTGGGCCTTTCCAGGGCCTCTGCCCTCGGGTCCTTCCTCCCACCCCTTTCCCCAGAGGCTTTCTAAGCCCCAAAGGCCAGAGAAACAGAATGACATCATCTGCACTGTGGACCTTGCTGGACCCAATTATCCAGCTGTAAATGAAAACGCCCCACATTTTCCCACAGGAAAGCACCCGCCCTCGTACCCAAGCCCACTGGGTCTGGTGATCTTGGCAGAGTCCACAGCTACTGCCTACAAAGTGTGAGCTTCCTCCCCACCAGCCTGCCCACTCTCTAGCCCTCACGGGCCCCTTCCATATTCGACCATAGGGAACTCAGAAAAGAAGGGAGGTGGTACGGGGTGGTAAGGATCCGGGCCCCTGACAGCCTGCTGCCTGCCCTGCCCCATTTGCACCTTCCGGACTCTGGGAAAGTGGCTCCATGCTCCAGGATTCTACCATCTCTTTTTAAGTTGGGAACCATAACAGACATGCCGCATTAAATCCTTTGGACATACAAAGGGCAAGCATTGTTCATGCATTAAGATGAGTGCCTGGCCCACAGGACACAGACATTTGCCCAAAGCTATAGGTGAACAGCCCAGTGCCAGGCCTGGGCGAGCAACATAGTGTGCAAATCTCAAAGCTGATGAGCTGCCCAGACCTGGCTTGGATAGGAAGGGCGCTCAGGCCACCCAGATTCCAGACCTGACTCACAGCTAAGGGTAAGGGAACTTAGGCATCCTTCCCAGCTGTTAAAAGAGAAGACCGTCCCTGTCCCAAGCTGTCCTGAAGATGACAGCAGACTGCCCTCCCAGCTCACGGTGTTCTTACCCCTCTCTATCTCCCCTGCATTATATACTGATGATTGTGTCCTTTAAATGTACTATGGTTTAATATTCTAAGGTGTTTATTTAAAATAGATGAAGAGCCGGGTGTGGTGGCACACACCTTTAATCCTAGCACTTGGGAGGCAGAGGCAGGCGGATCTTTGTGAGTTCAAGGCCAGCCTGGTCTACAGAGCGAGTTCCAGGACAGCTGGGGCTACAGGGAAACCCTGTCTCGAAAAGACCAAAAAATAATAATAGTAATAATAATAATAATAATAAAATAGATGAAGAGGAAGCCAGGTGTGGTGGTACACGCCTTTAATCCCAGCACTTGGGAGGCAGAGGCAGGAGGAACTCTGTGAGGTCAAGGGCAGCCTAGTCTACATGGTGAGCTACAGGCCAGCTGGGGCTACAGAGAGACCCTGTCTCAAAAAGACCAAAAAAAAAAAAAAAAAAACACTTGATGAAGAGGAACCCCCATATTATGGCCATCCAAGAGATAATTGGGGTTACTTCCTTGTTAATATAGTGGTGAATATCCCCACCTGTCATGTGGGAGACTGGGGTTCAAGTCTCCCAACACAGAGGGTGTTCTTCTTGGGCTTGAGGAGATGGCCCAGTGGTTAAGAGCACTGAGTGCTCTTGCAGAAGACCAAGGTTCAATTCTCAACACTTACATAGCAGCTAACAACCCCCTCCTGGCTTCAGTGGTCATGCATGCATGTGGTACACTTACATACATGCAGACAAAATATTTATATATATATATATATATAAAATGCAAATAAAAATTTAAAATTAAAAAAAAATCCAGGTGCACTGGCTGTCAATCGAAGCTGTGGCCACCCACAAAGCAGTGTGGGAAGTGAAGCACCACAGCCCCCTCATCCAGCTGTCCCAGGTGTGCCCTGCCTCCCTGGTCCGTAGTCCTGGTTGCTTAGGATGAACTGCCAGCTCTGTCTCTACTCCTACTCTCCAAGGAACAGACCAGGTGTCCTTGGAGAAGCTAGCCAGCCGCTTCCAAAGGCCAAACCAATCCTACACAACCTCCAGTTAAACTCGCATGCCATGCCCACTCTTGACACTGCCTCAACAAAGAGTGAGGTTTACAGCTGAAAGGAACTAAATGAGGCATGTGGCATTGCGGGGCCTCGCACATTATCATCCCTGGCAACTGTCCTGGGCCTTCCAACACTGTGAGTACCAGGATCCTGCCAGGCTCTAGCACAGTTCTGGCTCCCTACTGCACACAGCACACATCCGGCTCCACTCTCCAAGCGCACTCATGGCTGACAAGGTGTGTTCTCAGCCACCTTCCCTTAAGTGTAACCTCCCGAACTGTCCTAGCAGCTGAACACCATTAGGCAAGGGGATCAACCTCCCTGAGTCTGGGAGCTGTAAGATGGCAGAACATCGATGTCCTTGGTTTATCCTGAGGGCTAACAAGAGAGGTCCTGTGTCCAGCGATCCCCTCAGCTGAGCTCCCTCCAGCGACATCGGGTGTCCTCTTCTGGTCTGAGCTGGTCTCATGAGTTCTCCCATTGAGCTCCCTCCACCCACTGGCCCTGTGACAGCCTGGAGTTCCACCTCTCAGCTCAGTGGCCTCCGTGGGAAACCCCACTCCTACCCCAGACTTCAGACTCCTGGGTTCTATGACTGCTCCTGGTCAAATAGCCCCTTCGAGGGACCTGCCTGGCTATCTGAACTGTACTCTCCACTTTAAGATCCCTGTGGTTTGAGCTGTGTCCTTTCTGCTGTCTCCATGGTCACAGACTGACCTATAGAGCCCAGAACAACATAGAGCTCACAGCACGGGTCTGTGGTTGGGATGTCCCCACCGGCCCAGAGAAGCATCCGGCACATCCTCTCCTCGCTATCACCAGCTGGTTGTCCTACAAGGCAAGTCACTCTGCGTCCTCTCCTCTGATCCTACTCCTCCACATCCCCTGGGAAGCAAGACAGGTTTTCAGCACACATTCCTGGGAGAGGAGACAGGATTAGCCCTGCTGCCCCAGCCCGGAAGATGCAACCTATGAGGCAAAGGAGGCCCAGGACTCTTCACTGAAACGCAGCATTGGTTTAGGATTCTCCAGTAAGCACTTCCTTTTCCCTCAAGATCTAGGCCTCTCAAATCGTCATGCTTCTTCCTGCTTAAGCTGTTCCTGAAGGTACTCACTGCCCCTTCCTCTAACCCTCTCCACCACCCACCTCGACCTGGTGGTGTCTTGGTTGTGTTGTATAAAAAAGCAAATTGAAGTCCCACAGCACAGGGCTCCTGGGGGTGAAGGGCTGGGTCTACACTAGAGTCAAAGAAACCACATCTACCCAGACATGTGGCCAGTGCCAAGGGCAGAGCTGTGGCACAGTCCAGAGGGGCTATCACAATGATACTCTCTCTAGAACCAAGTGACTCCACCCTGGAGACAGCTACTGCCTGTGTGTGTCCCTCGGGAGAGAACCACCTAATCCTGCTGCCACATCTCCAGGGTTCCATGCCCCTTTGACGATTTTGGCTTCTGGGTGGAGACTAGGCACCAATCACTACCTCTAACAAGTTCCTCATGCTGAGATAAACAATCTTCTGTGGCTCACACCAGCTCAGACTGGCTGTACCTACTTCTACAAAGCTCTTTTATTTTTTGGGGGGGGTGCCTTTTTGAGACAGAGTTTCCATGTTGTAGCCTCAACTGGCCTGGAACTCACTATGTAGACCAAGCTGGGCTTTATGTCACAGAGATCCACCTGCTTCTGCCTCCCAAGTTGCTGGGATTGAAGGCATGTGTTACCATGCCTGGCTTCTTTAAATTTATGTATTTATTGTCATTTATTTTATGTGTATAAATGTATTGACTGTGTGTATGTAAGTGCACCCATGTCATCCAAGTGCCTGCGGAGGTCAGAAGAGGGCCCCTGGATCCCTTGGATCCCCTGGAACTGGAGTTACAGATGATTGTTAGCCACCGTGTGGGTGCTGCAAATTGAACCTGGGTTCTCTGTGAGAGCAGTCAGTACTCTAACCCCTGAGCAATCCAGCCCTTCTCCAAAGCTCTTTATAGATCCTCAAGGTGTGGCCTTTGTCTCACTGTCCTTCATTTATTTATTTATTTATTTATTTATTTATTTATTCATTTTGCTCTTTTTGAGACAGGGTCTCCCTGTAGCCCCAGCTGTCCTGGGACTCACTCTGTAGACCAGGCTGGCCTTGAACTCACAGAGATCCACCTGCCTCTGCCTCCCAAATGCTAGGATTAAAGGCGTGTGCCACCACGCCCGGCCTCTCACTGTCCTTTAAACTTCTGGTGTGGCCACACACAGGACATTTGGAAACTGAGCAGCACTGAGGGATCCAGGCAGTGAGGACCTCACCCCAGTCTTCGTTGTCTTCTTTATACTTTCCACAGTAATTGGATGGCTTGAGTTTATTTCCAAATGATCTGGGGCCTTCTGCTTCCTTGTTCCTCTTTATAATGGAAAATTCAGGAGGTATGTGGTCTGACAGGAAGCTTTTCCACTTGGTTCTACTGGCTGACCACTCCATAGACAGACCCAGAAACTAATGGAGGGCCCTGCTTCCAGACAGTCAGCAAGCCAGGACAGTTTTCAGCCACTGAAAGAAACATAAAGTAGAGTTTACAGCCCTGGGTTCTACTTATATGTCTACTTATTTAATTATTTGTTTCTTTATTTATGTTGGTTGGTTGGTTAGTTGGTTGGTTGGTTGGGCTTTGAGATGTCTTAGCTTTGAACATTAAATCTTCCTGTCTCTGCTTCCTGAGTGCTGAGCTTCCTAGCCTGAACTTGGATTTTAAAAAGAAAATCATACTTAAAATTTTCAATCTGTCTGTAGAGATGGAGAATAGAAAAGGGTGGACTGATAGGTTCATGGTAGAATTCTTGCTGCCTGCACACTTGCTTCTAGACACATCTTGTGATTGCCCCTGAACAAATTCCAACACGCTGCACTGAGTGGCTAAGGAATGCCTAAAGGGCCTTTACAAATCAATAGGGCTTGCCTAGAAAAGATGCCGCCTGAAGGAAGTAAGGTAGGCGGGGTCAAAATTGTTTTAAAAATCTTCTAATTGGCCCTAGCTATTCCCTCACTCGTGGACAGCTAGTGAACAGCCCATGCTGGCCATTCAACTGCTTGGAATGCAGCCTGCATACTGCCTTGGCCCTTAAGGTCATCGGCTGTCCATTTCATGCCCTGGGCATCTCTTTATGATGCTCACCTATATAGCTGCTGTGCTCCCTACAATAAACTGAGATCGGCTTGACCAGACTCCCTATTGCGTCTGTTTGTCTCCTGGGGGAGGGAGGCTGTGGGGCAAACAGTGAGCTCACCCCCCCCCCCCCGCCCCAATCCTCATCATGAGGAACTCTCCAGGACCCAGCCCGAGGGACGGAGCTGGGACTGAGAGAATTTCCCTCAGATGACAGAACGTTTTAAACTCTTGTTTGCTTCTTTGTCGTTTTTGTTTTTACAAAGTCTCTTGTAATCCACGTTGGCCTCAGACTTGCTGTGTAGTGGAGGCTGGCCTTGAACTTCTGACCCTCCTACCTTCAGCCTCCACAGTGCCGGAATTGTAGGCTGGAATTTGACACCTCCTTCTCGACGATGCTCATCTTGTCACACTGGAAACATACCCCTTCCATTCTCTGGCTGCTCATCTGGTGCTGAGTCACAGGCCACAGGCCACGGAGGCGCAGGCACAGGGATGAGTTTCTCATGGGAACTCCCTGGTCAGCTGCTGTTCCCTATCAGAGACTGATAACGCTAATGGCTGGCAGGGTCCGAGGTCCCGGGAAACAGAGCGAGCAGAAATTGGCCGTGCATGTCTGCCCCTGCAGCGAGAGGCTGTGGGGGTCCCAGCAGACCTGTCACGGTTCTCAAACACCCTCCTGATTGAGAGGCCAGTTCTCATGGACTCCACCTATAGCTATGTGACCCTGGCAGAGCTGAGCCTGGGATTCCTGAAGCGTGAGGCAGAGCTGACAGGTGACAGGGATGGAAACTGTGGTGCCACATCCTAGGCCTGGCAGCTTGCTGAGGAGATGATGGCTTGAAGGGAGCCTAGTACTGCAGAGCTCAGGTGTGTGAATTCAGATGTGCCCTGAGCTAAGAATTTTCCCTCACAGGAAGCTCCGAGTTCCTCTGATGCCCGTGCAGAGGGATGGAAGCCAAGAAACCTGGGCTGACCAACCAGTTGGGCAGGAGACATGATGTGCAGAGAACACTCTGCCCACTCAGGGTCAGCACCTCCTTTTAGAGGTCTGCACAATAGGTCCTCGCACCCGGCTCCTTCTAGGACTCTGCACTCCTGGACCACGTCATCTTTCCAGTGCTCTGAGCTCCCCATAGGCCTTCAGCCTCAGGACCCTGTGCTGGTTCTTTCCCTGCCTGGAACTCACTAAGCGAATCAGACTGACCTTGAACTCACAGAGATCCACCTGCCTCTGCCTCCCAAGTGCTGGGATTAAAGGTGAGCCCCACCACAGCTGGCTCATTTGTTGTTTTTTATATCCCTTATCCTACTTAAAATAATTCAGTTTATTTGTTTATTTATTGCCTGTTGCTTTACAAATAAAACTTAAGTCTCAGGAGGGCAGAGACGCAGCTCTGCATACCGCCGGGCTCCTGAGACAGACAGCCCAGTGCTGTAACTGAGATGCTCAAGAACTCTCAATTTCCACTTAGATGAACAAATTCCCTTTCATCCCCCCAACCCCCGGCTGGTCTTGAATATGGGTGTCACCTCTCTGACCCTGAGTTTCTCATCCACCTGGGGCCATCCATCCTAGCCCAGGTGACAACACAATGGTGTGAGATGGACCGCCCTTGCCTGCAGGTCCTATGCTCAGTCTCCACAAATGCTGCAGCTTGGCATCTCTTGGCCTTATAGGAGGGGACATTGCAAGCAGCAGCCATGCGCCAGGTGTCTCCTTCTTAGCCAGTCATCCACCCTATGCTCAGCTGGGCTTGCTCAGGCTCCCTCGGGCCTGTGAATAGTTGGCAACCCGATGTGTGGGTCCCTTCAGAGCCCCTGCAGTAAAAGGAGTCTTTCTCTGGGTTGTTTTGATCTTCTGTCTTGGCCTCCCTCTACAGGTGAATCACCCCTGCTAATCCTCTGCTCAGAGGCTGAGGAAGTCTCCCAGGACTGTGGGTGGCCAGTGGGCAGAGCAGACCAGTGGGAGTAGCATGCCCAGGCTGGCTCCTCTGAGCATTCTAGACGCAATTCCAACTCACCTTCAGATGCCGGCAGAACCCCCATTCCTCCCCACAGAGGCCTCTGACCAGTCCTGAGACATTGGGGATGCACGAGTGGCCAGAGATGGATATCTGCCTGCCCCGTTGGGATCCACCCCTGTAGGCCTTGGATGTGGACCCCTCACATATCCTCCCTCACTCCTCGCTCCCAGGCCTAGAGAGACCATGTGCCCGATCCCCTTCCACAGCTCAGAAGCCAGAGATGCAAAGTATCTGTGCTGTTCATACAGCCAGCAAGTGGCAGGTCTGTCTGGCCTTGTCTCTGCTGTTCCTATGGCACCAGAGAGACAACACCAAGAGTTTGGGGAGAGATTCTGGGTGGCTCATCTCAAGACCTGAAGCCACACTCAACTCCAGAGGGCCCAGCCTGCTCACCAGTACCTTCCACCAGGCCACCAGGATGGAGAAGAGACACCAGGGGTAAGGGCTGAACCCTGTCCACTCCCTGTGGTGTGACCTCAGACACTCTCTGTTATGATCTGGATCTGAACCTAGTCCAGGGGCTCGTGTTTTGAGCACCTGTCCCCAGATGGTGCACCATTTTGAAGGCTGTGGAAAGAGATGGGACTGGTTGGCAGAAGTAGGTCTCTAGGGACAGGGCTTCAAAAGATAGACCTGTGGGCTGGAGAGATGGCCTAGTGGTTAAGAGCGCCGACCGCTCTTACAGAGGACCCGGGTTCGATCCCCAGCACCCACATGGCGGCTGAGAACCGTCTGAAACTTCAATTCCAGGAGAACTCCAGTTCCAGGGGAATCTGACGCCCTCTTCTGACCTCCGCGGCATTGCACGACACAGGTGCACAGATTTGCATGCAGACAGTGCATTCATACACATACAGAAATAAAATAAAATTAATAAAAAAAATTTAAAAAAAAAAAAAAACAAAAGATAGACCTGTTTCCAGTCCTGGCCTGTTCTTCCACTATGCTTTGTGAACAAGTCTACAAGCTCCCAGTGCTATGGACAGAGTCACCCCACCCACCACACTTTCGGCACCCGACATGCCTTCCCCCCCATGACAGACCTGCCATACCACACCCTCCGCCACGACAGACCATATCCTCTGAAACTGTGCACCAAAATAAACCTCTCCTCCCTTTGGCTGCTTTTGAGAAAAATAACTAGAACAGTTTCACATCTGATCGATCATCCTCTGGGAGCCCAGTTTCTAGTGTCTTGTCACGAGGCTGCAGGAACAAGGCATGCAACTTCCCTGTTTCCTTGCTCAAAATGAGACCTCCTTATTGCTTGTGAAGTTGGAGATCTAGAAGCCACGATCCCAAGGTGAATCTTGAAGCACAGTGGTGTGGTCCAGTCTGATGGGTGGGAATGCACCAGGACCTCCACCTCCCCTGCATCCTGTGAGACCCTGTGGGACCCTTTCTTCCTCCCACCTGGAACCCCCCCCCGCCCCCCGCTCTGTGATCCTGTGACCTCCAGGACAGTGGGGATGGCTGCCCACTGTCTTCCCCAGTCTTCAGGCCGTATCGCAGCCAGGGAAGTTCCCTGACCTTACTCCACGGCTGACCAGTGATGGAGGTGGCCAAGGAAACATCCCAGCTGTCCTGATCTGTCCCATCCAGGGAGGCCTATGACTCAGACAGTCAAAGAGAAACTTGAAGGGACTGACTCTTGCGTGCTCTGAGGAATGAGAACAGATGTCACTCTGGACACTACGGGGACCACGGAAGGAAGGATTGTCTGATAATAGAGCCCTCATCACAACACCAAACCTTACAAATAGTTGGAGAAAAATCCTGCAGTCCTGTATGAGGTGACCCACGGGCTGGGGTTCCATGAGCTTTTGCTTCTGTCACTTGCAACCCAAGACTCCTGGTGAAAGCTTGTTCCAGACCTCAAGCCTGCTACACAGTGGGGAAGCCCTGAGTCATAGGGCACATGACCCGAAGCAAGGTGAGAACCCACCGTGTGTGGAGACACGCTGTGTACAGTTGAGGGGGCCCAACAGAGACCTTGCCCACAAATGCCAAGCCAGGAAGGGGCTGAGCCAGGGTGTGGGTCCAAGTAAGTCTGATTATTAATTCCACTTGTCAAAGGACAAAAATATCAGTTTCCTTTAAAGACCTCATTGGCCTTATGATGGGAGTCTAGATCCTGAAAAAACTTCATCTGACAAAACAGCAAAGATGACGCAGATGAGGAGGAGCAGAACAGAGAGGAAAGGTGGGGTGGCCTGTCACAGCTGCTCGCTGTGTGACAGACAGACCTGCAGAAAAGAAGCTGATTGGTTAGCAGCCTCTCTTGAAGTTATACTTTTCTTATGAGGATCAAGACCGGGAGGGACTTCATTGTCAAGACTTCAGCAACACCTGCTTGGGAGTCAGCCGTCTCCTTCCTGAGGCCTCTGAGGGGTCAGGGCCCTCTGGGGCACCATCAGGAACAGAGGCAGCATTCAGACATCAGGGATCCAATAGAAGCCAAGCAGAGAGATAGGCCCTGGGGCCACCTGCCCAACGGGAAGGTAGCCAGGCAGCAGGGCAAACATGGGAGCCTCCCAGCACCTGTGGGTTTGCCACAGAAAACCAGAATTACCCAGCATGTGCAGGCTGTCCAGTCATGAGTAACAACCAGTCCACCCACAGCAGTGTTTTTGTTTTGGTTTAGTTTAGGCTTTTATTGCTTGAGACAAGTTCACCCTTTGTAACCCAGGCCGTCTTGGAACTCACAATATAGAAACGGCTGATCTCAAACCTCCACCTGTCAAGGGCTAGGGTGACAGACATATGCTGCTTACCTGGCTGATGTCGAGTTTCAGGAGTTCAAGTCGCTTGGTCTACATCAGCCTTCATGGATTCCACCAACCGGCTCCAGTATGTTCAGAAGAGCCGAGTCTATATGAGCAGGCACTGACCTCTGTGCTTGTGGTTACTTCCCTAAGAATACGGCTTAGACCATTTGCACCCCGCTTCTGGCTTGGGCCTGGAGGGTCCCCAAATGCCCTCATCCCCAGCTTGGCCTGTTTGAAAGGTGAGTGGAACTTTCAGTTGCCAGGGTTGGTGGGTCTTGAGGTGACTGGAGGGCTGTTCTGGGGGGTATTGTAAGACCACTTTCTTTCCCTCTCTCTTTCGCATCCTGCCCTCACGCTGCGCAGCTCTGCTCCGAAGATGCCACAGTGGACTTCTCTCAGGTGTTGCAGTAGAGAGCACAGCTGCCAGCAATGCACGGGCACTGCTGCAGGCACTGTTATTGCCAACCAAGCCAAGAACACAGGAACAGGTGAAGCTCAGGCCAACGCCCTTTGTTCTTCAGAGGGCTTCACTGTGGTGTTTCCTCTTCTCTCCTACCCCTACCCCCAGGAATATGCATTCTGATTTCATTTAAAAATCAAAAAATGATTTTTAAAAAGATAGCTAGCCAGGTATGGTGACACACGCCTTTAACCCCAGCACTCTGGAGGCAGGGGCAGGCGGATGTGTGAGATTGAGGCCAGCTTCTGCTCTATATTGAGTTCCAGGCCAACTGGGGGGACAGGGAAACCCTACGTGAAAAAGAAAACCGCCAAAACAACAATAAAAAGATAGCCAATAGGTGACCATACTTAAATAATGGCATGCTATTGACACATCAAGGTTAGGAGAAAGTTCTGGAAGCATGCACTCCGAATGAGGTGGGATGGACACCTTTCTGGAATATCAATTGCTCCTCTCCAGGTAGAGTAGAGAAAAGGAGAACTGGGAGACTCAGACCCAAAGTCTAAAGAGGAAGCCGGCTCTAACCTTGCAGGACCTGCCACAGCCTCTGGGAGTGGATGCAACCCAAGGCCTTGTCCCCAGGGCTCAGAAAGTTACTAGAAGCCTGAGGCATCCTGGGAAAAGGCCATGCTGGGGGGGACTGACATCACTAATTAACATTTTCACATGTCTCTGTATTTTATGAATCCAATAAACACAGAGCCCGGTATGGAGGAGGGGTGGAGCAGGGGACGGGGGTGAGGCATAAGGAAGTGGGACAGAGGGGACTGGGCCAGCTTCTGAGAAGAGGCCAGCACAAACAAGCCTTGTGACATTTTTTTGTACCATGGATCTTTCTTTTTTATTTTTGGGTCTTTTTGACACAGGGTCTCCCTGTAGCCTCAGCTGGCCTGGAACTCTCTATGTAGACCAGGCTAGCCTTGAACAAAGATCCACCTGTCTCTATCTCCTGAGTGCTGGGATTAAAGGCATGTACCACCACACCCTGCATTTTAATTAAGCATATGGTACATAGAAAGATTTCTCTCAGCAGGTAAACAAGCCATCAGGGGTCCTGTGCGTCACACTCCACTCAGCCCTCCTTCCCCTTTTGGTACAAACCCTTCTAGAAATTTCTCCAGGCCCTAATGTGTGTGTTTATGGACTTTCTGAAACAGAAACTGTGTTTAGGTTTTGGGGATTTGTGTGTGTGTGTGTGTGTGTGTGTGTGTGTGTGTGTGTGTGTGTGTGCGTGGCCCACCGTGCTGGAGGGTGGGCGGTCAGAGCAAGGTGCAGGCATGTGGTAAGGGCCTCATGCAGCATCACAGCGTGGCCGTGGCAGAGGGCCCAGGTGGAGAGACCCAGCAGCTGACTCTACTTCCTTCCTGTTCTTATAAAGTCACTAATGCCACCACAGGACCCACCCTCAGCACCTTGCTGACTGCCAGACAAACAGCCTCCAGGGCGCCCTCTGCAGGCTGGTGTGTGAATGCCAGACAGACAGCCTCCAGGGTGCCCTCTGCAGGCTGGTGTGTGAGTGTCAAACAGTCTCCAGGGCGCCTTCTGCAGGCTGGTGTGTGACTGCCAGACAGACAGCCTCCACGGTGCCCTCTGCAGGCTGGTGTGTGACTGCCAGACAGACAGCCTCCACGGTGCCCTCTGCAGGCTGGTGTGTGACTGCCAGACAGACAGCCTCCACAGTGCCCTCTGCAGGCTGGTGTGTGACTGCCAGACAGTCTCCAGGGCGCCCTCTGCAGGCTGGTGTGTGAGTGCCAGACAGACAGTCTCCAGGGCACCCTCTGCAGGCTGGTGTGTGAGTGGCAGACAGACAGTCTCCAGGGTGCCCTCTGCAGGCTGGTGTGTGAGTGCACTGCTAATGGGCACCAGTATCACCTCCAATCCTGGGATGTCTTCCCACCTGATGTCCCAGTGACTGTTGGCCACGAGCAGTCCTAAATCTGGTGGGAAAGAATGTGAACGTGGGCATCACAGTCCACAGGCTGAGGTCCAGAACTGAATAAGGAGAAATGAGAGCCAGGTGTGATGGTGCAGGCCTTTAATCCCAGCACTGGAGAGGCAGAGGCAGGCAGATCTCCATGATTTCCAGCCCAGCCTGGGGCTACAGGGAGACCCTGTCACAAGTTGAGGGGAAAAAGGAGAAATCAAGGTAAGCAGAAACCTTCACCCTCCCTGCCCCCCGAATGTGTACACAGAATAACCAACCACCTTTTCCTTCCATAGCCATGCCTGCCCTGCCAGGATGGACTACATTCTCTAGAACTGTAAACCAAAATACCTTTTCCTTTCTTTTAAGTTACTTTGGTCAGGTATTTTGTCACAGAAATTAAACAAGTGACTAATACATTTACAAATGTTATTAAAAATCACCACCTCTCATCATGAAATTTGCAGGTAAATGGATAGAACTAGAAGCTATTATACTAAGTGAAGTAACATAAGCCCAGAAAAACAAATGATGTATGGTGTCCCTCATTTGTGGATCCTAGCACCAAATCCTTATTTGTAAGGCAAACAGTATTTTTTTTCCTTTTTAGTAAATATAATACCTGATGCTACTATAAAAAGTACATTAAAATGCACATCAACTTGCTATGTAATTTAGGAATGTAAATAATATTTCTTTTTACCTGCATGCAACTCTACTGTTAAAAGGTGAATCCCTAAACATGTTTTGGAATTAACCTATAGTTTATTTTCAGATGACATAATTTTGGTATATGTGTGGAGTGCATACATGCATACTTTGGAGTAATATAAAATTAAAGGGAACAACAACAACAAAAGACTTGTTCAAAGAACTGACTGAAACAGTAAATTTCTTCCCAAAACAGTAAACTTCTGCATCAAAAAATTTAAAAAAGACTGAGAAAAAGATGCAAGACATGTATGGCAGAATGCATGATGCATGAGCTCCGGTGGGCTGGGGGGCATGGAGGGGAAATGGGCCTAAATTTGATTAAGAAATGTTTTATATGAACAAGTTCAATAAAAATTAAGAAAAAAAATCACCACAGCTGGGCACGGTGGCTCACACCTTTAATCCCAGCACTCAGGAGACAGAGGCAGAAGGATCTCTGTGAGATGAAGGCCAGCCTGGTTTACATAGTGAGCTCCAGGTCAGCTGAAGCCACAAGAATATTCTGTCTCAAAAAGGCGAAAAAAATGGGATATATAGACACAATTTCATACTTTAAAAAAAAAAAAAAAAAAAGAATCTCCACCACAAAATGACCAGCATTCAGGAGCCAAGGGAAGGGAGGAAGATTGTGAGTTCCAGGCCAGCCTAAGCTAGTCTGCTTGATGATAACCCTGCCTCAATATATAAATAAATAAATCTTAAAAGAAAGAAAAATTAAAATGCTGACCATAGAGAATAGGCTCCCTAAAACCTCTCCAACATTATGTTTTTAAAAGAGAGCACTTATTTTTCAAATATGTATACTTTTATTATTATTATTATTATTATTATTATTAATTATTTTATGTGTATGAGTGTATTACTTACATATTTGTAAGTGTACCCATGTCCAAGGAGGTCAGAAGAGGGAGTTAAAGATGGTTGTTAGCCATCATATGGGTGCTGGGAATCAAACCCAGGTCGTCTATAAGAGCCTCTAGCCCTTCAAGGATGTGCACGTATTATTCACAAATGAAACAGCACAGAGAAAGTCTGTGTCAAAATGAGCTGGTGTAGAGAGAACAGCCAGGGAAAGACCTGCCGAAAGCCAGTGGCCACAATGGGGATTTGGTGCAACATGAGCCCTGGGGTTTTCAATTGGTTTTGCCTGACATTTTTTCATAGTGAAAGATATATTTGGGGGCTGTAGAGATGGCTCAGTGGTTAATAACGCCAACTGCTTTTGCAAAGGACCTGGGTTTGATTCCCAGCATCCACATGGTGGCTAAGAACCATCTTTAAGCCGGGCATGGTGGCCCATGCCTTTAACCCTAGCACTTGGAAGGCAGAGGCAGGTGGATCTCTGTGAGTTCAAGGCCAGCCTGGTCTACAGAGTGAGTTCCAGGACAGCTGGGGCTATAGGGAGACCCTGTCTCAAAAAGACAAGAAAAAAAAAAGAAAGAAGTTCTAGGAAAGATCATCTAATTTTCCTGTTTCAAAGCTGAAGATGAAACTCCAAGAGGTTAGATTATCATTTTAGGGTGGCACAGTCAGATTTCAAACCCAGGTCAGGGTGAAGTCAGAGCCTAATTTCTCCACAACAGCAGTCATTGTCTTTGAAAATTACAAGAGGACAAAAAGCTGTACAAATGGTCACACACAAAAAAACCCCACTAACTTTAGTGAAATGACTGAATAAGGGCAATTTCAGGGGCTCCAACTGACATATAAACTGAAGGAAAATTACTTTCTTTTAACCATCAGTTTAGGGTACAGAAATGCTGGTCTTTCCTGGCCTCTTTTAGGATGAAGCCGGCCTGATGACAGAGATGCCAGCAGTAAGTGCGATGGGTGTGTCCTGTCTGCAGCCATGTCTTCAGAATGGCGTCCAAGCCCAGCACCGCTGTCCCCAGCCCTCTTCCCAGCAAGCCTGGCAGTGGCAACCACCTAGACTGCAGGGGAGTGCAGGGGAGCAAGTGGCCCTGCGGCCACCAATAGCAGATCCTTTCCTGCAGCTCAGCCCTCAGTGCACATGAAGCCACTGAGGAATAAAGAGAGGGGCTGCTATGCGTCCAGAGCCATCATTGTCCACCTGAGGACCCTGGAAAGAGGTGGCAGTCTAGGAGAAAAATTCCAGAGGACTCGGGATAGTCCGCAGCAGCTTGGGAGGAATGAGAAGGCGGCGAGCGCCCCCGTGTGGCGGACCCGGGAGTGCTCGGCTGGGAGCAGGCCGCAGCTCCATACGGGATTTCGCACGCCGTCCTCCCAATCACCAGGGTCAACAGAGTTCTTGAAAGACAAGTTCGTGTTCTGAGGATCTTTTCATCGTTAATATGTGTCATGCTAAGAGTGGGTCATCCCAACAAACCTGGGTTTGCTTCCATTCTTAGTGCAGTTGGTGGCAATGTGACACACCCGTGTTTCTACTATAAGGTTGGGGCTGCTCAGCTTTTTTGTTTATTGTTTATTTTATTTTTTTTTTCGTGGTGCTAGGCAAGTGCTCTATTGAGGTACTGAGTTACACCCCAGCCCCAACTCTTCTTCGTGATTCAGTGAGCAGTTTCTTTGGTACAAAGTTCAAAGCTATAAGACATAATTGGCTCTCCCTCCTTCTATGCCCTCCCCACATCTTCATTCCTATATGTTTTATTTTTCATATTTCTGGTTTATTCTTCACATATTCCATTTTTACTTTAACAAAAGGAAAATATGCTATTTTGTGAGCTTAATGTATTTTAGAAGCTGCTCACACTAACCATAGGAAGCCTCACCCATGTGTTGGTTTGCTTTGTTTTGTTATTTTTTTTTTTAACTGGAATATATTCTTTGTACACAGTGCTGGATTTCATGGAGACAACTTATTTCAAATATATCATGCACTTTTTCCCAATTTACCCCCCCTTCTGGCCCTCCCCTTAACAGCTTCTTCTCCCAACCCCCTCCTAACCCTCTCTCACTTGACTCCCTCCCCTCCCCCATTTACCCCTATTTGCCCCCCCATTAAATCATATATATATATATATATATATGAATATATTTGTATGTGTGTAAGTATATGTGTGTATATATGGTTTTCTGGTAAAAGTGATCAGTGACCTCCTAGATAATCTGTACAATACAGGACCTATCAAGAAAAGCCAGAAAAAGAATAAAAATCACCAAAATGAATGAGGAAATCAATGGTCTCAATAAAAGACTCAGTCACTAGCCGGGCGTGGTGGTGCACACCTTTAATCCTAGCACTTGGGAGGCAGAGGCAGGTGGATCTTTGTGAGTTCAAGTCCAGCCTGGTCTACAGAGCGAGATCCAGGACAGCTGGGGCTACAGGGAGATCCTGTCTCCAAAAGAAAAAAAAAAAAAAGAAAAAAAAAAAAAAGAAAAATTCAACAAGGAAACTGAGATTCTGGGGAAAAAGAAGAAATGTCTGGGATTTCAGCAAGGTTGATGAAGTGCTACATCCAGACATCAGTGAGGGGAAATTAATGAGCCTGACCAAAGCATCCAGAGACCTCACTCAAAGTTCAAACCCAGAAGTCCACTGAGAGGGACCTGAGCTAACACTTAAGAGAATCTATTCAATAAAGTCATAGAAGAAAATTCCCCAAACCTAGAGAAAGAAACAGACATGCAAACACAGGAGGAATCTAGAACCACAAAAAAGACATACCCAGATAGTCAAGATGGAAAAAAAAAAAAGCGCAGAAGCAGAACCAAGATGAAGGATGAGACTCAGGCACCGGCTGCTCAAATCCTGGGGAAATCGACTGGAAAGCTGAGTAACAGCTCAGAGGAGGGGAGTGACAACCAAAACGCTCTAATCTGATAGCAAAGCAATAGAGGAAACTTCAAGCAGAACAGGAAGCCGGCAGTGTTCATCCAGGAAGGACTGGTCTAGTCCCTGGCCCTCCCATGAGAGGGGGCGACCTGAGGCTTGATTAAGACGGGGCTGGAGAGATAGCCTAGCGGTTAAGAGCGCCGACCGCTCTTGCAGAGGACCCGGGTTCGATCCCCAGCACCCACATGGCAGCTGAGAACCATCTGTAACTCCAATTCCANTGGCTTCTGCAGGCATTGCACGACACAGGTGCACTTACATGCATGCAGGCATAACACTCATAAAAAGCAAAAACAGGGGCTGGAGAGATGGCCTAGTGGTTAAAAGCGCCGACCGCTCTTGCAGAGGACCCGGGTTCGATCCCCAGCACCCACATGGCAGCTGAGAACCATCTGTAACTCCAATTCCAGGAGAACTCCAGTTCCAGGGGATTCCGAGACCCTCTTCTGACCGCTGCATTGCATGACACGGGTACACAGACCTACACGCAAAATAGTACATTTATACACATAAATAAATACAATAAAATTAAAAAAAAAAGATGGAGAGCCTCAAAAAACTAGCTCTGTATTCTTTGTAACAGATTTCTTTGATTTATTTATTTTTCTTTTACTTGTTAGAGTATATTGCATATGTTGCCTGCATGTATATAAGTGCACCCAGGTCATGCAATGCTCTCAGAGGTCAGGAGAGAACATCAGATTCCCTGGAACTGGAGTTTGAGACAGTTGTTAGCCACCATGTGGGTGCTGGGAATTGAACCTGGGTCCTCTGCAAGAGCAGCCAGTGCTGAGCTGTCTCTCCAGCCCTCCTGACTGCATTTCTTTGCCTCTGTCATTTTCCCTTTAGCTCAGACTGTTGCCTCCCCTCAGCTTGCCCTGATTGCCCTTCTTTTCCTTCCTCTGTGTTTTCCTCTCTCCATCTAATACTAGTAATCGCTAGTCTTCTCTGTATTTTTCCTTTCCACTCATCCCCACAGTAGCCAGCACCTTAGTGCACACTGGACTATGTGTGCTTCTTTACTTCCTAAAACAAATGATGTTTGGGAGTGATTGTTATTTGACTATTTCTGTGGATTCATATATAGTCCACTTCTTCTTTGATAGTGATTGCTTTTGCAGATAATGTTCTACTCTTGGGAGAGTTCCAGAGACTGAGCCTTGTGTCTAAAACACCAGTCTACCACAGAAAATAACACCTCAGCCTTGCTACAGCTTAGCCCCCTTTAAACATCGCCAACACACCCATTGAAGAGTAAGGGTGATTTTAAAAACTGAACCAACAAACTAACTCCAGCTTCACAAGTCCCAAGTGAATACACAAGACTCGTGGAAAAAGCAAGACACCATAACCCCTCCCAAAATGAATAACCCCACCGTGATGGCCTGCAGGGATAGTGAACTAGGTGAGATCCCAGATGGAAAAAAACAACAACCTTAAAAGAAGTATGTTAAAGAAATCAAATGAGACATGAATAAACTCCTGACTGAATTCCAAGAGAGTACAAATAGCTGAATGAAATCAGGAAGTCGAGGCAGGATATGACAAACAAACAAACTGAAATACCAGAAATAAATATTTCAATAAGCTAAATAAAAGTTCTGTGGAAAGACTCACTAATAGAATGGATCAGAGAACAGAACATCAGGCCTTGAAAACAAAGTACAAACATTGGAAATTCAGACAATGACAAAGATTAATTAATTAGGAGGTATAAACAGAACATTCAAGATCTATGAAGATTATAAAAGACTAAATCTGTGAGTCATGGGCATAGAAAAAGGGAATGATTTCATGCTAAAGGCATAGAAAACATTTTCAATAAATCTGTAGTAGAGATTTCTACAGATCTAAGTATAGAAGGCATTTATAGTACAGAACAGACAGGACCAGGAAGACCCTCCCCACAGGATGTGGTAATCAAATACAGAGAATAATAAAAGTATATTGAAACTACAAGAGAAAAACACCAAGTCACATTAAAATCGGGCTAATCAGGGCCACAGATTTTTCAATGGAAAACTTAAAAGCTAAGAAGGCTTGGAAAGATTATTTCAATCTCTGAAATCAAAATAACTGACAACCCACAGCAACATACCCAGCAAAGCTATCATTCATAATTGAAAGAGAAATAAAAGTTCTTGATAAAAACAGGCTAAAGGGATTCATGACTGTTGCATCAGTTCTATAGAAGCTGTTTGAAAGAATTCTTCGTACAGCAGAGAAAGACACATATGTGCACAAAGCTCCAGGAAAGGGTACATCACACTGGGACGGTGCTTTAAAAGGTAAGGGCTGCCAGACGTGGTGATGCACACCTTTAATCCCAGCACTCGGGAGGCACCGGCAGGTGGATCTTTGTGAGTTCAAGGCCAGGCTGGTACAGAGTGAGTTCCAGGACGTATGGGCTGAAGATAAGGCTCAGCAGCTGAGCGCTGACTGCTCCTGCAGAGGACCTGGTCTCAGTTCCCAGCATCAATACAGTACCTAACAATGATCTATGACTCTAGTTCCAGGGGACCTTACACTCTCTTCTGGTTTCCACAGGCATTCCATGCGTGTGGTATAATTACATACACATAGGCAAAACACTCATATGCATTAAAAAATAACAAACTCAAATGTAAACCAGCATAGAACTGGGGAAATGGGCAAGAGAGTGTTACGTTGGTGAGGAACCATGGACAGCTGATCACCGCTAGGTGAGGGAGAGCTGATCTTCTTTAAGAGAATGACAGTTGGCCGGGAACGGTGGCGCATGCCTTTAATCCTAGCACTTGGGAGGCAGAGGCGGGTGGATCTCTGTGAGTTCAAGTTCAGCCTGGTCTGCATAGTGAGTTCCAGGACAGCCAGAGCTACAGGGAAACTCTGCCTCAAAAAGACGGAAAAAAAAAAAAAAAAGAGTCACACTTGACAGGCTGAACAGTGGTGAAGTCACACCAAGGGACATCAGGGTACACAAAGTTAACTAGATAGGCCTTAACGTATATGACAAAATGCATGAAGTTCCGTGGGCAGGACATGGGAGGTTCAGGTGGGGAAGAGGTAACTATTAATAAGATATATTTTGTGAAAGCTACAAAAATTCAATTAAAATATATTAAAAATAAACAAATCACTTAAATGATAGTAATTAATACATGCCATCCAATATTAAAGGTCTAAATTTCCCAACCAAAAGCTACAGACCAGCAGGTTGGATTAAAGCACAGGATCTTTTTTTTCCTCTTCAGGAAACATACTTCACTATCAAAGACAGACACAGTCTTAGGGTGAAAGGATGCAAAAAGTTATTCCAAGCAAATGGAACTATGAAGCAAGCGAATGTCATTGTTCTAATGTCTGACAGACTTCAAACCAAAATTAGAAGAATAAAAAGCTCAAGTCAGGCCGGGCGTGGTGGCGCACGCCTTTAATCCTAGCACTTGGGAGGCAGAGGCAGGCGGATCTTTGTGAGTTCAAGGCCAGCCTGGTCTACAGAGTGAGTTCCAGGACAGCTGGGACTACAGGGAGACCCTGTCTCGAAAAGACCAAAAAAAAAAAAAAAAAAAAAGCTCAAGTCAAATTACTAAGGAAAAAAAAAAAAAAGCTCAAGTCAAATTGACATAAGGAAAAAAAAAAAAAAGCTCAAGTCAAATTGACTAAGAAAAAAAAAAAAAAAGCTCAAGTCAAATTGACTAAGGAAACAATCCATCAAGACAACATTTTAGTTTTTATTTATTTATTTTTTACATTTTAATTTTTAAACACAATGCACACCGAACCTGAGTATGTTAGTTAGGGTTCTCTAGAGGTACAAAAACCAATAGAATGTACGCATTTTAAAAGGGGGACTTCCTAGAATGGCTTACAACAACAGCGGTCAGGCAACCTAACAATGGTTGGCTACATGCCCAGGCTGAGCCCAGCAGCTGCTCGTTCTAAAGGTAGGATCCTCATCCCATTCCAAAAGTGGTGTGCCTCCACAGTTCTAATCTGCTGCTGAAGGCCTGTGAAGGTCCTGGAGGGAAGCTGGATTTCAGTCCAAGCTGGAAGCTTCTACTATCAAGAAAGAATGATCGGAGCAGCAAAGATAAACGCACCTGCCAGCTGGAAGTGAAGACCAGCACGCAGACCCCGCAGCTGCTCTCTTGGACTCCTTTGTGCCTGGGCTGCCACCAGAAGGTGCAGCCCACTCTAGAGGAGGGTCTTCTCCTCCCAGCTAACGCTACATGGAAATGCCCTCACAGACCCTGAAGGCTTGTCTGTCAGTTAATTCCAGATCTATTCAAGTGGACAGTCCAAGATTAGCGATCACAACTTCATAAAACCATGTAGAGATAGAGTTACCCCAACACAGTAAGAGCAGATGACTTCCATGCCCTGCTCTCACCAATGGACAGGTCAACCCAACAAAAAAATTAAAATTAGGAGGTGATTGACATCATAGGTCAAAAGGTCTCAATAGGAAGAGAAACTACAGAACATATACAAATGCATGGAGATGAAGCAAGACACTATTGAATGATGAATGGGTCATCAAAGAAATGATAGGGGAAATCTAAAATTCTTAGGATTTAATGAAAATCGAACCCACAATATCCCACAAGCTATTCAAGGCAGTGAAAGCAGCTCTGAGAGGGAGAGCCCTAACTGTAAGTCCACATTCTTTTTCTTTTTCTTCTTTTTTTTTTTTTTTTTTTTTTTTTTTTCAAGACTGGGTCTCCCTGTAGCCCCAGCCTCCTGAGTGCTGGGATTAAAGGCATGCACCACCACGCCCAGCTTTAGTCCATATTCTTAAAGGTTAGAGTTCTCAAATAAATACCATCATGATGTGGGGACTGAAGCAGTTGGTGCCCTTAACCGCAGCCTAGCAGTTAAGGGCACCAACTGCTCTTGCAGAGGACCCGGGTTCGATCCCCAGCATCCACGTGGCGGCTGAGAACTGTCTGTAACTCCAATTCCAGGAGAACTCCAGTTCCAGAGGAATCCGACACCCTCTTCTGACCTCCGCGGCATTGCACGACACGGGTGCAGAAACCTACATGCAGACACGTACACTCATACACATAAATAAAAATAAATAAAATAAAATAAACTAATATTTAAAAAAAATACCATCATGATGCACATCAGGGCTTTGGAAAAAAACAGAACAAAACAAACCAAAGTCAGCCAAAAGAAATATGACCAAGATCAAGGCAGAAAGTAACAAAATGTAAATTATACAAACAAAACAGAATCAACAAAAGAGAGTTGGGGTTTTGTTGGTGGTGGTGGTGGTAGTGGCGGTCTTTTTGAGACAGAGTTTCCCTGTAGCCTCAGGTGGCCTGGAACTGGCTATGTAGATCAGGCTAGCATTTAACTCATAGAGATCCACCTGCCTTTGCCTCCTGAGTGCTGGGATTAAAGGCGTGTCCTACCACTGCAGGACAGAGTTGGTTCTGAGAACCGTCTGTAACTCCAATTCCAGGAGAACTCCAGTTCCAGGGGAATCCGACACCCTTTTCTGACCTCCGTGGCATTGCACGACACGGGTGCACAGACCTACATGCAGACAGTACATTCATACACATAAAAAATAAAATTAAAATTAAAAAAAGATAAACAAGGTCAACAAACCCTTAGCCAAACTGGGAAGTGGAGGAAGAGAACAAATTAACAAAGAGGTGAAAAGGGACCACTACAACAGATAATGACATTTGGAAGATCATTACACCACACTTTAACAACATGTATTCCCATAAGTGCTCAGGCGCTCACACTCCTGCATAAAGGAGCCTTGGCTCCCACCTGAGGGGAGCTCGCAGCTGATGGAGCACTCATGGCAGATGGAGCACTCACAGCAGATGGAGCACTCACAGCAGATGGACACCCACAGCAGATGGAGTACTCACAGCAGATGGAGCACTCACAGCTGATGGAGCACTGACAGCAGATGGAGCACTCACAGTAGATGGAGCACTCACTGCTCCGTCACTGAGTCAGCCCTGCTGGGTCCCTGGGTGGACAATAGAAACTGCACCTTGTAGCCAGAAGTGGCTCCAATCATGAGGCTGGTGCCTGGTAGTCAGTCAGACCCAATCCTAGCTCTACTTGGAGGCAGCCCATGCCTGGCCACTGAGAACCAGGGAAGCAGAGGCCAAATGTGGCCAGATGCTGCCTCCTCATTGCCTTGGTTGTTCAGCAGGGAATGGGCTGCTCAGAAAACCAGCCCTGAAATAACTGCTCCATTTCACAGGGAACATGGAGGCTGCAGAGCTCTACGGCTCCCACTCAACCCTCCCCACACAATACCAAGTGAAACCAGCTAGAGCCAGGGGGAGCGAGAACTTCACTTTTCAACTCAGCACCGCTGTGTCAGTATTCACTCTATTAACATTCTTTTTACTTCTCATTTTCTAGTATTGAATCTCTGCTCTTACATGTGTCATAATGGTTTTGCTTTTGTTTGTGTCTTGCTCAACTAAGTTTAGGGTTGCTGTATATATTTCTCTACCATGACACTCTCTCTCTCTCTCTCTCTCTCTCTCTCTCTCTCTCTCTCTCTCTCCTCTCCCCCTTATTTTCTCATCTTTTTCCTTCCACCTCTAACCTTCCATAGCTTTAACAATCCCTAGAATTTGAATTTTTTAAATTTTATTTATTTCTGTATGTGTATGAATGTACTGTCTGCATGCAGGTTTGTGCACCAGTGTTGTGCAATGCCACGGAGGTCAGAAGAGGGTGTCGGATTCCCTTGGAACTGGAGTTTTCCTGGAATTGGAGTTTCAGACGGTTCTCGGCCGCCATGTGGGTGCTGGGGGTCGAACCCGGGTCCTCTGTAAGGGCGGTTGGCACTCTTAACCGCTAGGCCACCTCTCCAGCCCCAGAATCTGAAAACCTAACTGTATCCCAACTTTCTCCTCACATCTACTTTACCCGCCTCACTTCTTTTTCTTTTCAAAGTCAGTCTAGCACTTATCTCTCTCACTTCTCACCATGAGAGGGGATGGAAAGATTGTAAGAGCCAGAGGAGGAGGTGCCGGACCTGCTGCTTCTCTGTCTGTGACTCACCACCTGTTCTTTTACTTTTAGTTACAATATACTTAGTAAACTCACTCATCTGAAACCAAAAGCATGGCTATCACAGTTTATTCTCCAGACCCAACAGAACACCAGTCATATCTAAAGCCCCAACTATATGTTCATATATTCATTGTAATGTAGGCATGATGTGGTGAAATGTAGGCATGATGTGGTGAATGTAGGCATGAAGTGGTGAATGTAGGCATGAGGTGGTGGAATGTAGGTATGATATGGTGGAATGTAGACATGATGTGGTGGAATGTAGACATGATGTGGTGGAATGTAGGTATGATGTGGTGGAATGTAGACATGATGTGGTGGAATGTAGGCATGATGTGGTGGAATGTAGGCATGATGTGGTGGAATGTAGACATGATGTGGTGGAATGTAGGCATGATGTGGTGGAATGTAGGCATGATGTGGTGGAATGTAGGCATGATGTGGTGGAATGTAGGCATGATGTGGTGGAATGTAGGTATGATGTGGTGGAATGTAGGCATGATGTGGTGGAATGTAGGCATGATGTGGTGGAATGTAGGTATGATGCGGTGGAATGTAGGCATGTAATATGGTGTAATGTAGGCATGATGTGGTGGAATGTAGGCATGATGTGGTGGAATGTAGGTATGATGTGGTAGAATGTAGGCATGATGTGGTGAATGTAGGCATGATGTCGTGGAATGTAGACATGATGTGGTGGAATGTAGGCATGATGTGGTGGAATGTAGGTGGCATGATGTGGTGAATGTAGGCATGATGTGGTGGAATGTAGGTATGATGTGGGAATGTAGGTATGATGTGGATTGGAATGTAGGTATGATGTGTTGGAATGTAGGTATGATGTGTTGGAATGTAGGTATGATGTGTTGGAATGTAGGTATGATGTGTTGGAATGTAGGTATGATGTGTTGGAATGTAGGTATGATGTGTTGGAATGTAGGCATGATGTGGTGATATTGGTGGAGGCATGATGTGGTGGAGGTAAGGCATGATGTGGTGGAATGTAGGCATGACGTTGGTGGAATGTAGGCATGACGTGGTGAAATGTAGGTATGATGTGGTGGAATGTAGACATGATGTGGTGGAATGTAGGTATGATGTGGTGGAATGTAGGCATGATGTGGTGGAATGTAGGCATGATGTGGTGGAATGTAGGCATGATGTGGTGGAATAGGCATGATGTGGTGGAATGTAGGCATGATGTGGTGGAATGGTAGGCTGATGTGGTGGAAGTAGGCTGATGTGGTGGAATGGTAGCTTGATGTGGTGGAATGGTAGGCATGATGTGGTGGAATGTAGGCATGATGTGGTGGAATGTAGACATGATGTGGTGGAATGTAGGTATGATGTGGTGGAATGTAGACATGATGTGATGGAATGTAAGTATGATGTGATGGAATGTAGGCATGATGTGGTGAAATGTAGACATGATGTGGTGGAATGTATGTATGATGTAGTGGAATGTAGACATGATGTGATGGAATGTAGGTATGATGTGATGGAATGAAGCATGATGTGGTGGAATGTAGGTTTGATATGGTGGAATGTGGTCATGATGTGGTGGAATGTAGGTATGATGTGGTGGAATGTAGACATGATATGGTGGAATGTAGACATTATGTGATGGAATGTAAGTATGATGTGATGGAATGTAGGCATGATGTGGTGAAATGTAGACATGATGTGGTGGAATGTATGTATGATGTAGTGGAATGTAGACATGATGTGATGGAATGTAGGTATGATGTGATGGAATGTAGGCATGATGTGGTGGAATGTAGACATGATGTGGTGGAATGTAAGTTTGATGTGGTGGAATGTAGACATGATTTGATGGAATGTAGGTATGATGTGGTGGAATGTAGACATGATGTGTTGTAATGTAGGCATGATGTGGTGGAATGTAGGTGTGATGCTGTGGAATGTAGGCTTGATGTGATGGAATGTAGACATGATGTGGAGGAATATAGGCATGATGTGGTAGAATGTAGGCATGATGTGGTGGAATGTAGGCATGATGTGGTGGAATGTAGGCATGATGTGGTGGAATGTAGGCATCATGTGGTGCATATATAGCACCTATAAGACCCAGAGAATCTTTGGTACGCTCCCAGAATAGGTGCCATTGTTTGACCATGCACACCTTTGAGGGCAGCATCAGCAGTCATTAGCTGCAGTCCTGTGTGCAGGAACCTGGACAGATGCCACAGCAGCACAGAAGGAGAGGCAGATGCAGCCTCCTGGTCAACCTCGAATGTGCCATGGTGTAACAGATGAATGGTGTGGTTTCTACAGCCAGGCTGTCTGGTTTGGGATCATAGCTCCATCACTTAGGAGCTGTGACCTTGTTGATCCTGTCTTTATTTAAAATGTTGGTAATTTGCTCATCATGGATTTATTTTTTGCATTCACTTTGAGGTTTTAGAAAAGCATTGCATTAGCATAACACTTATCTTGATTACTGAGGTTTTTTTGGCACCTACTTTAAATGTTGCATCTGAGATGAGTTCCTGGTTCTGTTTCTCCTGCCCCCATCCCTGCCTTACGCAATTATTTAACTCCTTCACAGGGTTGTTGAGAGGATTAACTGAACTATTACAGGTGAAGAGCAGCTCGCTCCTCACTAAGTGTTAGCTGTCACCACGATAACTATGCCAGGCACAGGGGCACATCATTAATGTCATCTGACAAAGGAACACCACCACAGCTGCTACACTAGTATTTGATTCACCATTTCTAACAGAATCTTCCCACAAGCTGGGTTTTGCACAAGAAAATAAAACTCACCACTTTTACAAAAGTGTTCTTGTAGAAACAGCTTGATCAGCACAAAAATATGAAGAGTGTTTCCCCTCCCCTGTCCCACCCAGTCCCTCCTGCGTCCATTACTTATGGTCCTTTAACTCATAGCCATCTGTCTTTTAACATTCATTTGATTTCTTGACCCTCTTCCCATGCTGGCTTGCTTTTAACTCCAGCACAAACACCCATTTCTCCTGTTGAATTCTGCTTTCCTGCTCCAGAACCCATCCCCTGTCCCACAACTTTCCATACAATTTCTGCTTGCTTCCATTCTGTGTCCTATGGCTCCTGATCTGTTCAATTCAAAACAAGCAATATTGACTTCCATTTCTGCTCAGGACTTCCCAGTCATCCCTAGTTCCCTTTAATGTCTCCACTTAAAAAGCCTCTGTCTCCCAGAATCCATTTTCTTGTGATTAACTTCAGAATAATGGCCAGTGTCGCCGGCAGCACTGTGCTTGGTCTTAGCTCCATTCCCAGACAGCTCTTCCTCTCTTCTACTCTGCCCTCAGACTTGCCAGTCTCAGTGCCTATGAGAACCTCCGAGTTAAGGAGTTTTTCCTTAACTCTGAGAAAAGAAGATGGCCCCAGGGATAGCCAGACATCCGTGAACCAGGAACCCTAGGCATGGCAGAGTGCCAACAGCTTCTTAAAAACATTTTTTTGGTATTTTTAAGACAGGGTCTCTCTGTAGTTCCAGCTGGCCTGGAACCCACTCTGTAGACCAGGCTGGTCTTGAACTCACCTGCCTCTGCCTCCAGAGTGCTGGGATTAAAGGTGTGCACCAGTACGTCCAGCAACATATTTTTTCTTAAGCCAATGTTTTATTGAAGCTCTGTGCATTTCATACAAATCAAATTACATTACGAATCAAATCTAGACCTGTGACCCTCTCCCTACCCCCCCACCCCACCAAAGCTCATGCATTCTGCCAAACATGTTTTTCATCTTTTTCTCAGTCTTTCTCAAAATTCTGGATGCAGAAGTTTACTGTTTCAAGCAGAAGTTCACTTTTCAGTCAGTTCTTTGATGCAGACTTTTCAGTTGTTGTTGTTGTCGTTCCTTCCAATATACATCACTCCAAAATATGCATATATGCATGCCACATATATCATAGGTTCTAGCATCTTCAGCTTATGATTTTTCTTATTAGGCGGAAAGATGTCATATTTGAAATCTCCTCCTTGGCAAGCCCAAACCACCATCAGTTCTGCCCTTGTGTTCCACACTGGGGTTTTCCCTTCCCATGGTCACCAAATGAGGTCTAGTAAGCACCGCATCCTGTCTTGGTCTTCCTGTACTGGTCTCCGTGATACAGCCTGGGTAGTCCAACAATGGCAGTCTATACTCTGAAGAAGTGGAAACCCCAGTAATAGCTCAGTCCACGTTGGATGTCTCAGCAGTCCCCACGTGGCACTGAAGGTTTGGAGGATTCTTAGAGAGACATGAGTCTTCAGTCCATATTGGAAGGTTGAAAAGCTGTGTCTTCTCACATCTTTGAAGGATGGCAAAAGCAGTGGCAGCCACGGGGTAGCTGCACTTGCCAGTAAGACAGGCAAAACAACTGTGCTCTTTTGTCTTTTTACTAAGATCTCAAGTTTTATACCTGAAATACAGTTTCTCAGGACTTAACTATTTATTTATTTATTTATGGTTATACTTTCCTTTTGGATGTTTAAGGCCACACAGTTAGCCCAGATTAACCAAGGTTTTTATTTTCTCAAGGTCAGTTGAGGATCTGGTCCTCAAAGGTCATTCAGGCTTTCTTTTTTTCTTTCTTTTTTTTTTTTTTTTTTTTTGTCCTTTTTGAGACAGGGTCTCCCTGTAGCTCCGGCTGTCCTGGAACTTGCTTTGTAGACCAGGCTGGCCTTGAACTCAGAAAGATCCGCCTGCCTCTGCCTCCCAAGTGCTAGGATTAAAGGCGTGCGCCACCACGCCTGGCCCATTCAGGCTTTTTTGGGGGGGGTGGGGGGAGAGCCCCTGGCTCCTTTCGGCTTTTCAATCACCAGTTCCATCCACTTGAGGACAAAGTCAGGTCTTGCTAGACCAGGCTTCCCTTTTTAAAGCATGAGCAGACTTTCTTCTTTATTGACTGGACACTGGCTGAAGTCCCATTAATGGATCGCCAAGACCTCCCTGCACAAGAAGACTGGTGACTCAAATTTGTAGGACATTTCAAACGATGCCTCCACGCATAGTTCTGAGACTTAGTTGACCTCTGAGGGCAAGGAACAAAGTTATCCCCTAAGATCCTCAGCCAAATTGGTAAAATTTTTAAAATTTTATTTTGTGTGTGCGTGTGCGTGTGTGTGTGTGTGTGTGTGTGTACGTATATGTTCTAGCGTATGTGTGTGCACCTGTGCCACGGGTTATGTGTGGAGGTCAGAGGCTAACAGTCAGGTCTCTCCTTCCATCTCGTGAGGCATGGGCTTTTCTGCTCAGCTTCTATGTGTTCCTGGTCAGCTGGCCCACGAGCTTCTGAGCCTCCCATCTGTTTGTTTTGTTTTTTAAGGTTGGTTCAGAACACTGAACTCAGGTCATCAGTACTGTATGACAAAAAGCCCTTTTCTACTGAACTTCTCCCCTACCCTCCAGCACTGAGAACTTCTTAATCACGGTAAAAATACATTGACTGATTCCTCCCAGGACCAACATCCATTTAGAAGAATGGGTCTTGGTTTGCATTTTGATGTTTCATTTCTAAGTACTTTTTTCTTTTCTCTTTAAACTTGAAATTGTGGGGGTTTGTTTTTATTATTTTTTTTTATGTCCCAATTTCTTTGGGCCAAGGAAGCTGAACAGTACAATTTCTTCCTAATTGAAGTGTTCTTGGCGGCTTCAGCTAGAAGGCCTTCCTGTAGTTGGTCCATGGCCACTGTAAAGAAGATTAAATCTAGACCAAAAAAAAAAAGAAAAAAGAAAAGAAAACGCCAGGCGTGGTGGCGCACGCCTTTACTCCTAGCACTCGGGAGGCAGAGGGAGGCGGATCTTTGTGAGTTCAAGGCCAGCCTGGTCTACAGAGTGAGTTCCAGGACAGCTGGGGCTACAGGGAGATCCTCAAAAAAAAAAAGATTAAATCTTTGCAAAGCACAAAGCTGGGTACGTGCCCCTCAGCTACACTGGACAGTCAGGTGGTAGCAGTAATCTCACCCCCAACAACATGCTATGTGCCTGGCCTTGTGTGGAATGCTTTTCATAGGTTTTTCTCACTTAATCCCCTAAACCCTGCAAGAAATGTCTCTTGGAGCCTTCATTTTACTGCTAAGAAATCTAAGGCCTAGAGAGTTTTGATGACTTGCCTAACGCACTCACAGGAGCAGGGAACTGGAGTTTACACAGAAGTCTGACTCCCAAGCTCAGGTTAAAGTTCTCCATGCCAGGGGCTCTGGGACCGGGACTGAGGAGGCCGTATTGAGTGCTGTGTTTTCAAGACAGATTCCTGGTTACAGAAGAGCATATGAGATTGGAGGCAAGCACTTGCTACATTTTGTAGTGTCTGTCTTTATTTTTGTCTATTTGTCCTATGAAAGAAAAAATGAATGTTGTTAATATAAAAACATACCATTCACCTCAAACAGGATAAGAGACAATTTATTCTGGAGCCAAATGACTGACCATGGCACAAGAACACAGATTTAGATTATCCCCAATTCCATGTTCTAAAGTAGAAGCAGTTTTATGAAGTTTTTATAGTAACAGAACAAAGAAAATTATAAATCAAAACATTTTTAAAATCACTGGTGGAGGGCTGGAGAGATGGCCTAGCGGTTAAGAGCGATGACTGCTCTTGCAGAGGACCTGGGTTCAATCCCCAGCACCTACATGGCGGCTGAAAACCATCTTAACTCCAGTTCCAAGGGAATCTGACACCCTCTTCTGACCTCCACGGCATTGCACAACATGGGTGCACAGACCTATGTGCAGATAGTACATTCATACACATACGAAAATAAAATAAAATTTTAAAAAATCACTGGTGGAGACTTCAGAGAGATCTGTGTGGGGGTCAGATGTTATCTGATGACAGCTTAGCTTTTGGGTCAGGACAAGCTGGTAGTCTGCTAAGCAGGTATATTCCAAAAGATTTTTGTTTGTTGCAGGATGTTAGGTTCAATACAGAGGAGGAAAATAAATGGCTGTTAAGGGAGCTAAAGATGGCCCAAGGTTATTTGGCTCCAGACCGGCAACATTCCAAACTCCCCACCCTCACTGAAGTCCTAATCAGGCGTCCAGCATTTGTGGACACGGCTTCTTCCCAGGAACTCTCCTCTCGGTGTTCACCATGCTCCTTCCCACTCGCCTTAGCTTGATGTCTTCTTCTTTATCTATTTTTAAATATTTTATTTAACATGTATGAGTGTATTGGCTGCATATGCGTAAGTGCACCCATGTCATTTAGTGTCCATGGAGGTTAGAAGAGGGCATCAGATCCCCTGGAACTGGAGTTATGGATGGTTGTTAGCCACCATGTGAACCTGGGTCCTCTGCAACAGCAGCCAGTGCTCTCAAGTCATCTCTCTGGCCTCCGCTTTATCTATTTTGTTGCATTGGGAGTCTTCTAAACTATCTTTGACACTGGAGAAAAGTGATACTAATATGATTCTTGGTGTATTTAGAGGAAAGCTGCTATAAATGGGGACATAAAAGGAAATAAAGTTCACTTGATTGAACTTTGAAATGCTAGCGTGAGTAGACTTGGTATCCTGTGTGTACAGTGTGATCGATACCCAGAGCTGCCACTAGAATCTGACATACAAGAGACAAGCTGAAAAACACTGGCCACAGCCTTCAGGAAATGGTGCTGGAGAACTGAGTGGCCTCATGCAGGAGGGCGCAGTCGACTCTCACCTCATGTCACATGCAACAATTTACCTCAGATGTGTCAAAGGCCTAAGTGTAGAAACTTTGAGAAGAAAATGTAAGGATAATTCAAAACCTTGGATTTGACTCTGGATTTCAAAGTAAGACATCAAATATAGCAACATAAAAATCCATAATAACTAAAATGTGCTGTTTCACAGAATGTTATCAGTAAAAAGACACCCCACAGACTGTGAGAGGCCATGTGAAGATACTCCAATGGACAACTTATTTCTAGGAGATAAAAGGAGCCCTGCATTCAACAATAAAATGACAATCCAATTTTTTAAATGGCCAAAGGATCTGAAATTTTCAGAGCTGAGATGTAAATGGCCATTCACACGAAAAGATATTCCACAAGTCTTAGGGAATGCACTGGTCACCACAGTGACAATCTACTCCACACCCACCAGTTGGCTGTGAAGACAAACAGAAATGCCAAGGATTGGCAAGGGTTGGGGAAAGTGGAACCTGCACTGATGGAAATTCAAAATGGCACAACACTGGGCAAATCTGAGTTCCTCAGTGAGTTCATCATGGGGTCAGCACACGAGATATCAAGCCCGCCTGCAAAGAACTGAAAAGCACGTGCTCCGACACAGGCTGCTGCACAGACATTGATCGTGGCAAAGGCTGGACAAAACCCAGGCTTTGACTGGTGGACAACAGAGCGTTCATTGTGGTTGAAATATCATGACACCTTTATTAAAGGAGCTAAAGTGACCACAGTGATAGCATCAAATGCTAGTGAAGATGTGGACCAACTGGGTTTCTCATACACTGCTAACAGGAATAAAAAGCAAAATAGCCACTCTGGAAAACAGGTGCTGAGTTCTTTCACAAGTCCCAAACTTCAGACTCCACGGACATTTCCAAATCCTTTGGCCATTTCTTTTTTATTTTTTTTTTAATTTATTTTGTATGTGTATGAATGTACTGTCTGCATGCAGGTTTGTGCACCCGTGTTGTGCAATGTCGCGGAGGTCAGAAGAGGGTGTCAGATTCCCCTGGAACTGGAGTCAAAGACGGTTCTCAGTCACCATGTGGGTGCTGGGGATCAAACCCGTGTCCTCTACAAGAGTATTCAGCGCTCTTAACCACTAGGCCATCTCCCCAGCCCTCCTTTGGCCATTTCTAATGGGAAATGAAGGAGTTAGAAATCTGGAGGCTCTGTGTTCACTGTTATTCTTGTTGCTGTAACCCAATTCCTAACAAGAAACAAAGAAAGTAAAGGATTTGTTTTGACTTGCAGGAGTTTGTGCATGCACACACATATATTTGTGTGTGAGTACAGTTACCCATGCGCCATGGTGCATTTGGGGAGGTCAGAGGATGGCCTCTGGTGTCAAGTATGGCCCTCTACTTTGTTTGAGATAGAGCTTCCCTTTTACTGTTCTCTGCCCCCTGCATACACCAGGCTAGCTGGCCTGTGAGCTCCCAGGACCCTCTGTCTCACCATAGGGGCACCGAGATGGCAATCAGAGCGTGAGGCCCCTGGCCACAGGGCATCACAGTCAGGAAGCAGAGGTGGAAATGCTGGTGCTCGGCCATCAGCTGGCACCCTCTTTTTTCTCTTTTCATTTAGTCCTGGATCTCATCTCATTGGCTGGTGCCATCCCCATACAGAGTGGGTCTTCCCTCCTCAGTTAATCTCTGGAACTGCTCTTACACACCCAGCAATGTGTCTCCTAGGCAATTCTAAATCCAATCAAGTTGATAATAAAGATTAACTGTCACTGGTGCCAGGTGGAAATATCCCAAAGACCTTCCCTTTCCAAGTTCTATGGTTTGAATGTGATTTGTCCCCTCAAAACTCATGTTGAAATTGATTCTTCATTGTCATAACATTAGGAAGTTTTCTCATGGGATGGGGTTAATTCTGACAGAAGTATGTCTTCATTTCTTGGGGATGGCCTAAATACCACAGAACACGTTGCTGTGAAATGACCCCTCCTCATTTTGTTCCTATATCTGCCTGAGTTGGGGTAGCTCAAAGAACTCACCAAAACTGAGCAGATACTCATGTACCATGCCCTTGGATCTCCCAGTCTCCAGAACTGTCAGCCAAGTAATCTATGTTTGTCATAAATTACACAATCTCGGGTATTATGTTATAGCAACAGAAAGCAAAGAAGCTGAAACACCCAGAGAACTGAAAAGAAATAGCATTAGAGCAAACTCTGGGAATTTACTGGGGTGGGGTAACTTCATTTCCTGTTCTTGCTTGAGCTTGCTCCCTTGAAGGAATTGGACTGACCTGAGACAAAGAAAGAGCAGCTGGCCTAGCGGTTAAGAGCGGCCGACCGCTCTTACAGAGGACCCGGGTTCGATCCCCAGCACCCACATGGAGGCCGAGAACCGTCTGAAACTCCAATTCCAGGAGAACTCCAGTTCCAGGGGAATCTGACACCCTCTTCTGACCTCCGCGGCATTGCACGACACGGGTTCACAGACCTGCATGCAGACAATACATTCATACACATACAGAAATAAATAAAATTAATAAAAAAAAATTAAAAAAAAAAAGAAAGAGCAGCTCACTCCTTCATCACCTTTCAAAGCCACCGTCAGTCACTCCTCCCACCTCCTGGCCATGTCTCTCAAATACCTATAGTTGTCCCCTGGTGCTGAGTGTAGGGTTCCAAGACTCCCTGCCCCACCAAAGCCCTTCCTGTACACCCTGTAACACTGGATTCCCTGATGCTAGCTTTACTGTTAGTGTGAGTTATTCTTTTTAAATTTTTTTTTATTAATTTTATTTATTTCCGTATGTGTATGAATGTACTGTCTGCATGCAAGTCTGTGCACCCGTGTCGTGCAATGCCGCGGAGGTCAGAAGAGGGTCCTGCGGGGGATTCCCCTGGAACAGGAGTTTCTCCTGGAATGGAGTTTCAGACGGTTCTCGGCCGCCATGTGGGTGCTGGATCGAACCCGGGTCCTCTCCGCAAGAAGCTGTGCAGCAGCTCTTAAACCGCTAGGCCATCTCTCCAGCCCGTGAGTTTATCTTTTTAACTTATGTGGTATGTAGTGTGTTTGTGATTTGGTGTATGGTGTTTGGTATGTGCAGTTTGTAATGTTGGGAGTGCTCCTGTGTAGCAGTAGTCACATGGGTATGTGGGTGCACGTGCATGTGTTTGTATGTGTTTGTGTGTATGTGTCTATGTTCATGTGTGCTTGTATGAAGGTGCATTTGTGTCTACATCTGTATATGTGTATATGTTTATGAGTGTTCCTGTTGGGAGGGGTGCACATATATGCACATATTTGTGTCTATGTGGGCACATGTATGTGTATTTGTGTATGTTTGTATGTGAGTGTACCTCTGTGTCCATGTATGTTTATTTATGCTAGTGCATGTGTGTATGTGGTTATTGTTTATTCACGTGATGTTCACATGTGGTAATGTGTTTGGGGCATGTAGATGTTTATGTGTATGTGGTGGGATGCATGTATGTGTACATATGTGGTAAGAGAACAACCCTAAGCCTCATTCCTCAGGCATCCTCCATCTTTATTTTGTTTTTGGTTTTTTGAGCCCCAGTTGGCCTAGACCTTGCTATGTAGATCAAGCTGCCCTTGATCTCATAGAAGCTGACTGCCTCCCCCTCCTGGGTGCTAGGATTAAAGGCATGCCTGGCTTTAATTTTTTTTTTTTTTAATTTTTTAAATTTTTTTTTTTATTAATTTTATTTATTTCTGTATGTGTATGAATGTACTGTCTGCATGCAAGTTTGTGCACCCGTGTCGTGCAACGCCGCGGAATTCAGAAGAGGATCTCGGATTCCCCTGGAACTGGAGTTCTCCTGGAATTGGAGCTTCAGGCGGTTCTCTGCCGCCATGTGGGTGCTGGGGATCGAACTCGGGTCCTCTGTAAGAGGACCACTAGGCCATCTCTCCAGCCCCCCCTTTTTTTTTTAAGACAAGGTGTATCAATCACTTTTCTGTTGCTGTGATAAAATACAATGACTGGGATGGGTGAAGGTCCCAGTGACCCAACCCGTGGTGAGACACAGACCGCGAGGACCAGGTGAAGGTCACAGCAACCTGGGATGAGACAGAGGCCCCGCGCCTGCATCCAGCAAGGGCTGGGTAAAGGGCCCAGCGACCCAGCAGTTACTGGAACATGGGCCAAGGTAGCCGTGTCATTCCCCCTCTCACCTCCAGCAGTTTGTGGAGTGGACATCCCAGTGGGAAAGCAGTAGTGACTCCGTGGCACAAGGTAACAGAAAAGACAGCAAACCTGGCACTCCACAGCCAACCTAAAGGAACAGGCCAGTGGGAAGCGTCTGAAGTGAGCGAGCAGGCATGCTCCGAAGCTAGCTGACCTGATCTGTTACCTGTTCTGATCTCTGGAGAAGCTTCAGACCAGAAAGAGAAGTGGTAGCTGGACCTTCCAATCCACCACCAAAAGAGAAAACCTGAAACCTAGGCCAGCTAGCCCTTCGTAAACAAGAAGAAAACAACAAAGGCATCTGAAGAAAACAAGCAAAGTAAGCCTTCGACGCCGTGAAGAAATACTTGAAATTTGCATCAGATTACAACAAAACAAATCCACATGCCCAAAGCACAAGGAAAAAACAACAACATGGGAAAGGCAAATAAAAAATCCCCACCAAACTCTATCAGTCTTATAGAAGACTCCAACAATGAGATTTCCCTGGAGGTAACCCAGGACACAGATCTTAAAAGAACAATCATAGACATACTGAAAGAAATCAAGGAATGCAAAGAACAAATCAAGGAACTAAAAGGAGAGAATGACAAACTCTGGAAAGACCTAGAGGGACAGAATGACAAACTCCTGAAAGAAATAGAGGGAGAAAAAAAAAGAAATAGAGGGAGAAAACAACAAACTCCAGAAAGAATTAGGGGGAGAGAATGACAAACTCCTGAAGGAAGTGGAAGCACTGAAAAGATCCAATACTGAAATGAAACAGGAAACCAACCAGAGAATCAAGAACTAGGAGGAGAGAATGACAAGCTCCAGAAGGAACTGGAAATACTAAAGAAATCACAGGATGAAATGAAAAAGGAAATCAAATACCCATCCAATCAGCAGGAAAGGAGGGAGAAAGCCTCAGTAACAGATTGGATGAAGCAGAAAATAGAATATCAACACTGGAAAATAACATGAAAGAACTACAAGGCTCAAGAAAAGAGTATGAAAATTAAAAAAAAAGACACAAAAGTGGAACAATCAGGAAATGTGGGACACAATGAAAAGACCAAACCTCCACATCATAGGGATAGAGGAAGGAGAAGAATCCCAGGACAATAGTATTGATCAGATCTTCAACAGAAAAATAGAAGAAAATTTCCCCAAACTGAAAAATGACAAACCCATACAAATACAAGAAGAACACAGAACACCAAATAGACAAGATCAGAAAAGAAATTCCCCACGCCATATCATACTTAAAATGCTAGATGCCCAAAACAAAGACAAAATACTGAACACCACAGGAGAAAAACAAGTTACACATAAATGGAAACCCATCAGAATTACAGCTCACTTTTAAGTGCAAACAATGAAAGCCAGAAGAACATGAACCAAAGTATTCCCAGTACTAAATAACTATAGATGCCATCCAGATTACTATACCCAGCAAAAATGTCGATTATAGTTGAAGGAGAAAGAAAAATCTTTCATGATATAAACAAGATGAAAGAACTCCTGACCAGAAAACCAACCCTTCAGAAAATACTCAAAGCAATTCAAAGGTCAGAGGAAAGGAGCAACTATCCCCAAGCAGTTAGAGAGAGTAATTAATAACAGTATAACTGTGGAAATACAAACCTAGACCAAGAATGCAAACAGAAAATAAAATGAAAGGAAGCAACACATACCTCTCAATTATAACCTTAAATATTAATGGACTAAACTCCCCAATCAAAAGACATAGACTAGGAGAATGGATTAGGAAACAGAACCCATCTATATGCTGTCTACAAGAAACCCATCTCACCCTCAAGGATAGGCACCAACTTAAGATGAAAAGATGGGAAAAAAATATTCCAAGCAAATGGTACCAAAAAGCAAGCAGGAGGTGCTATTCTAATGTCAGACAAAATAGACCTCAGAGTAAAATTAATCAGAAAAGACAAAGAGGGCCATTACATCCTTATCAAAGGAACAACCCATGAAGATTTCACAATCATAAATATATATGCACCAAACTCTGGTGCACCAAATTTTTTAAGCACAGTTCTGTAGGACCTCAAGGCACAGATTAATCCCAGCACACCCATAGTAGGGGCTTCAATACCCCACTGAGCCCTTTGGACAGGTCAACCAGACAAAGAATAAACAGAGAGATATCTGAACTGAACAATACAATACACCAAATGGTGTAGGTAAAAAGGAGGCCACCTGTGGCTTCTTCGTAATAAATTACCTGCTTGACTGTTTACATGGAAACCTGGCCTTAGGCTGGATTTTCCTGAATTAGCAAACCCATGACACCTTGGGATCAAAGGCATTCACGAACACAGAACATGGGGCATGGGGTCTGATACCAGGCCCTGAGATAGGATGTCACTCTGGGTATAAAAACAGAATGCTGTGAATAAATAAACAGGTCCTTCTTACCACCAGACAGGGACTCCCGGCCATTATTTTGGACATGTGATTTTAGGCCATCAGGCTTGTGTGTTCTTGGCTAAGGAAATTGGCTGGGGAAAATCAATCAGATGCCAGCCTGTGAAATGAGTGAATTCCAGCAGCACAGACCATGATGTGTGGTGAGTGAGTGCCCGGTCAAGATTTAGACTGTAGAGCACTGAACAGGTGACAGTCTGGCATTAGGCTGTGGGATGTCTAGCAGGGAGCAGCCTGGAGGATCTAGAAGTGCCAATAGGGCATTGCCCAGTATAGATGTTAGATGAGACAGGTGGGCAGTGGAAAGGTTGTCAGCCTTTGGCCCCAAGGTCTAGGACACCTGCTGGTGGCTCTCTTGCATTCTTCCTTTTCCCTGTAATCCAGTGGATGAGGTTCATGCGTCCACCTCCACTTGGGGCAGAGTGACACCATAAAATGGACCTCACAGACATCTACCAAATATTCCACCCAAATACCAGAGAATACACTTTCTACTCAGCACCCCACAGAACAGTCTCCAAAAATTGACCACATACTGGGACACAGAAAAAAAATCTCAACAAATACAAAAAGATTGAAATAATTTCATGCATTCTATCAGACCACAGTTCAATAAAGCTCAATATCCACACCAGGATAAGCCCTACTTCCTACAAGAACACATGGAGAGTAAACAACACACTCCTGAATAATGAATGGGTCAAGAAAGAAAGAAATAAAAGCATTCCTGGAACTAAACATAAATGACAATACAACACAACAAAACCTATGGGATACTTTAAAAGCAGTCCTAAGGAGGGAAATTTATAGCTCTAAGTGCCTACATTAAAAAAAAAAAAAAGAGCACAAATAAACGATCTCACACTGCAGCTAAAAACACTTGAGAGACAACAACAAATGAACCCTAAACCCAACAGACAGGAAGAAATAACAAAAATCCAAGCAAAAATCAATGAAATAGAAACAAACAAAACAATACAAAGAATCAATGAATCCAAAAGTTGGTTCTTTGAAAGGATAAACAAGATAGACAGATCTCTATCCCAGTTAACCAAAAGAAAGAGAAACTCCAGATCAATAGAATTCTTGATGGGGGGCCAGAGGGTCAGGCTAGTGGTTTGCACCTTTGGGCGGGCAGCCCAGAAGTTACTGGGGCAAGCATCTTTGCAGGTGGGCTCATTCTGGGGCCACATCTAGGGGTCGTGTCTCTGGGTGGGACTGCCCTATGTCTTTCTTTGGCGCTGGGACCAGAGGGTAAGGCTAGTGGTCTGCACCTTTGGGCGGGCAGGCCAGAAGTCACTGGGGCAAGCATCTTTGCAGGTGGGCTTGTTCTGGGGCCGCAGCTAGGAGGTCGTGTCTCTGGGCAGGACCACCCTACATCTTTCTTTGGCGCAGAGGCCAGAGGGTCAAGCTAGTGGTCTGCACCTTTGGGCAGGCTGCCGGGGCGCAGGCTAGGTTAGGCATATCCACCCCCCCCCTGCGAGATTGGTGAGAATCCAAGTGGACTTTTTTTTTTTTTGGAGAACCTTCAGAACAAGCAGAGAAGAGTGGTTTACAAAATTGAAAACTAGACAAGTCAATACTCCATAAACAAGGAGGAGGAAAGGGGGGAAAAAAAGCATCTGAAGGAGGAAAGTTAAACCATCCCCTAACATAGTAAAAAGGTATTTGTGATCTGGACCACAAAAGGGAAGCCCACATGCCAGGGACACGATGAAGGGACAACATGGGAAAGGCACAGGAAAATCCTGCACCAAGCACTACCAAACCAGTAGGAGATAGCTACAATGGGAACCCCTTGTAGGAGACCCAAGGAACAGATCTTAGAGGAATAATTGCAGACCTATGCAGAGAAATTAAAGAACATAAAGAGGAATTCAGAGAACTAAAGAGAGAGAATGAAAAACTCAAAAAGAACCTAGAGGGATACAATGACAAACATCAGAAAGAACTAAAGGAACAGATTGAGAAACTCCAGAAAGAAGTAGACAGAGAAAAAAATAAAGAATACAGAGAACTAAAGAGAGAGAATGAAAAACTCAAAAAGGACCTAGAGGGATACAATGACAAACTTCGGAAAGAACTAAAGGAACAGACCAACAAACTCCACAAAGAACTAGAGGGAGAAAAAAACAAACTCCGAAAGGAAGTAGAAACA
>VZQC01005840.1:5900173-6060990 GCA_009823505.1 Rhizomys pruinosus
CAGCCTGCAAATTGGTTTTACATGAAGGATGCTTGTACTCATGGATTATCACTGATAGCTAAAAAATGAAAAAAAAAACTGAGAGAAAGATGCAGGACAGTTATGGCAGAATGCATGATCTGGGATGGGGTGGGGGTGGGGGGGAAGGGGAAAGGAAATATGCCTGAACTGAATTGGAAAATGATGTATGAAATGCACAAAGCATCAATAAAAAAAAAGTTTAAAAAAAAAGAATTCTTGATGAAATGGGAAACATCACAACAGACAATGAAAAGATCCAGACAATCATACAGGAATACTTCAAAGACCTATACTCTACTAAATTTGAAAACCTAAGAGAAATCCTGGAAATCAACAAAGCTTAACCAAGAAGATATTGACAGCTTAAACAGACCCACAATATATAAGGAAACTGAAAATGTAATTTAAAAAATGCCCAACTAAAAAAGCCCAAGACGTTCATTTTTTGGTTGTTAGCCTTAACCTTTAATGGCTGTGCTATCCCTCCAGCCCACTTGGGCAGGTGGGGTGGCACATGCCTTTAATCCTAGGAACTTTTGTGAGTTCAAGGCCAGCCTGGTCTACAGAGTGAGTTCCAGGACAGCTGGGGCTACAGGGAGACCCTGTCTCGAAAAGACCAAAAAAATTTTTTAATTAAAAATAAAAATAAATAAAAAATTAAAAAAGCCTGGGCCCAGATGGTTTCACTGCTATAGAACATTTAAAGAGGACTTACAACCATTGCTACTCAAACTGTTCAGAAGAATGCAAACAGACAAGACTAAGAGATGAAAAGCATGTTTGGCAGAATGCATGAGCTCTGGCGGGGTGGGGGAATGGGTGGGAACACGGGTCTAGATTTGTTAAAAATAAATAAATAAATAAATAAAAATAAATTAAAAAAAAAGAATACAAACAGAAAGAAATCTCCCAAATTCCTTCTATGAAGCCAGCATCACTCTAATTCCAAAACCAGGCAAAGATACAACCAAAAAAGAAAACTATATACTCTTCTCATTAATGAACATAGATGCAAAAATTCTCAACAAAATACTTGGAGACCACATACAGACAGGCCCACATCAAAAAGATCATCCATCACAACCAAGTTGGATTCATACCAGAGATGCAGGGATGGTTCAACACATAAATCAATAAATATCATAAAACACATAAATGGACTGAAAGACAAAAACCACCCAATCATCTCAATTGATGCAGAAAAAGCCTTTGACAAAATCCAGCATCCCTTCGTGCTTAAAGTCCTAGAGGGTACTGAACTGGAGGGATCATTCCTCAACATAATCAAAGCCATATAAAGGAAACCCACAGCCAACATTATCCTAAATGGATAAAAGTTAGAGGCATTCCCTTAAAGGCAGGAACTCAGCAAGGCTGTCCCCTATCACCACTCCTCTTCAAGATAGTGCTCGAAATGCTTGCTAGGGCAATAAGGGAATGGAAAAGAGGAAGTCAAGCTATCCCTTTTTGCAGACGAATTGATAGTTTACCTAAGGGATGCTTAAAAACTCCACCAGAGCCAGGCGTGGTGGTTCAAACCTTTAATCCCAGCACTTGGGAGGCAGAGGCAGGCAGATCTCTGTGAGTTCAAGGCCAGACTGGTCTACATAGGGAGTTCCAGCTGGGATTAAAGGGAGACCCTGTCTCAAAAAGACAAAAAAAAAAAATCTCCACCAGAAAACTCCTAGAAACAATTAAGAGTTTCAGTAAAGTTGGTGTGATGTATATTAACCTAGAAATTCAGTAGCCTTTCTTTACACCAACAACAAGCAACTGAAGAAGGAATACAAGGAGACCTTCCCATTCACAGTAGCATCAAAAACAATAAAATACCTAGGAACAAACCTAATCAAAGATACCAAAGATCTCTATAACAAAAATTTTAAACCCCTGAAGAAGGAGACTGAAGAAGACATCAGAAGATGGAAAGACCTCCCATGCTCATGGATTGGAAAAATTAATATAGTAAAAATGTCCATTCTACCCAAATTAATATACAGATTCAATGCAATCCCAATGAAAATCCCCAAGAGTTTCTTCACAAGCTTGGGATAAAAATCCTTAATTTCATATGGAAAACAAAAGACCCTGAATAGCCAAAATGACCCTGAGCAAAAGGGGGGCAAGGGAATCTCTATACCAGACTTCAAACTACACTACAGGGCTATAGTCATAATAACAGCCTGGTACTGGCACAAAAACACACATATAGACCAATGGAACAAAATTGAAGATCCAAACTTGAGCACATACAATTTCAGCCACCATTTGACAAGGGGGCCAAGAAGACTCAATGGAGGAAAGACAGCATCTTCAGCAAATGGTGTTGGCAAAACTGGATCACCACTTGTAGAAAAATAAAATTAAACCCCTACCTCTCACCCTATCCAAAAATAAACTTCAAATGGATCAAAGACCTCAATGTGAAACCCAAAACTCTGAAGGTGATAGAAGAAAATATATGCAGCAACCTACAAGACATAGGCATAGAAGACTTTCTAAATCAGACAGCAGCTGTGCAGGAAATAAGGTTGACAATTGACAAGTGGGACCTCATTAAACTCAAAAGCTTCTGTACATCTAAAGAAACAATCAATCAGTGAAGTGAAGAGAAATCCAATAGAGTGGTAGGAAAACTTCACCACTGATACATCTGACAGAGCATTAACTCCAGAATATATAAACTACTCAAAACAACAAAGAAGTAAGAAAACAACAAAAGATGGAATAAAGAGCTGAACAGAGACTTCACAAGTGAGGAAATAAAGATGGTCTAGAAACGTCTTAAAAAGTGTTCATCATCATTGCTAATAATTAAGGAAGTGCAAATTAAAACCACTTTAAAATATCATCTCACTCTGATAAGACTGGGTAGGATTAAGAAAAAAATACCAAATGCTGGAGAGGTTGTGGGGAAAGGGGAACACTCATCCACTGCTGACGGCAATGTAAACTCACACAACCACTATGGAAAGTAGTGTGGAGAACCTTTAAAAGACTCAAATGAGCCTACCACCTGACCCAGTCATACCACTCTTGGATATATACCCACAAGATTCATCCTATTGCAAAGATACATGCACAATCATGTTTATTGCAGCTCTCTTCACAATAGCAAAGCGCTGGAACCAACCCAAATGCCCCTCAACTGATGACTGGATAATAAAAATGTGGTACATCTACACAATGGAATTCTATGCAGCAGTAAAGTAAGATGACATCATGAATTTTGCAAGTAAATGGATGGAACTAGAAGCTATTATGCTAAGTAAAGTAACACATTCCCAGAAAAACAAATGACAAATGGTATCCCTCATTTGTGGATGCTAGTTGTAAGGCAAACTGAGCAACGTTAATATTATATTCCTTATTATCTGAAAGCAACTGTGCTCTTATAATGTGAATCCCTTAACAGGCTCTAGAATTAACCTACCACTTATTTTAAGACTTTGTAATCTTGGTATATGGGTGGAGGGTATGTATGCATATTTTAGAGTAATATAAAATTAAAATGGAAAAATGTCAATCCTGAAATATGATTTGGAAATAAGTTTATTTTCAGATGACATAATTTTAGTATAGGTGTGACATATATATATATATATACATATATATATATGTACATTTGTTGAAGTGATACAAATTGGAGAGAACAACAACAACAACAAAAGGACTAGGACAAAGAACCAACTGAAACAGTAAAGGTCTCACCAAAACAATAATCCTCTGCTTAAAAACTTTAAAAAGACTCAGAAAAAGATAAAGACATGTATGGCAGAATGCATGGTATTTTAATTACTATGTAACACATAAGTAAAGCTTGAACATTGACTTAGGCACTCTTAATAAATTCTCAATTGCTGTGGCAAAATATTCTGGCTAATAGTAAAGGCTCATGGTAGGAGCCTGGTAGTAGTAACTGCAGAACAGGCTAGAAAAGAATGCTGCTTGTGTTGTTGTGATGCAACTTATATTGCTGGCTCATGTTCAGACTACTGTATACAATATAGAAATATCTGGTCAAGGATGGTATTTCCCACAATGGTCCCAGGCCAGTCCAATGAAGGCAATTATTGAGGTTTCTTAGCCCAGGTGTATCAAATTGACATCAAACCTATCCAGTAAGGCCTACAATTTGTTCTTTAAGGTCCATAAAGTCCATTTAGGTACTCAAAGTAGAATGGATTTAAACCATGAAAGGAAAAATTTAACATAGCCCAGGAGACAAACCCAAGATAATAAAGAGGCTAAATGCAATACCTTCTAGGACTATCTCAAATGACTATCTAAAGTGAAGGTCTTGTGACTTGTTCCAGATTTCAAATTATAACTTTGAGAAGGGGGGCATTATCACGTACCTACAGAAAAGAGGAAATACACTCACCCATTTCATTTGGACTGTCCCATGTGGTCACTGGAAGTAAAACCTAATTTTTCTTTAAAATATTAAAAGTAACATGTTCAAAGTATAACAGATATATAAAACATTTTTAATATGTATGAGTAACTCAAAATTTATATATGTCTGTTTCATCTGAGGCTGTAACAAGGTGTGTAGTACCTGCAAGGGGACTGTCCACAGGTGCACAGTACTGAGAATCTCCAGCTGTGGAACACAATTTCTTGTATATTCTATAACTACATTATAGATTCTTTTTTAAATTAATTTATTTATTTATTTTTATCAAATCTAGACCCATGTCCCCCCCCATTCCCCCACCCCACCAGAGCTCATGCATTCTGCCAAACATGCTTTTCATCTCTTTCTCAGTCTTTCTCAATACTCTCCATGTGGAAGTTGACTGTTTTGAGCAGAAGTTCACTGTTTCAGTCAGTTCTTTGATGCAGTCCTTTCTGTTGTTGTTGTTGTTGTTGTTGTTGTTTCCAATATGCATCACTCCCAACTGCTTTGGACAAAAGCTCAAGGGGCCGTGCACAAGAAATACTTACAACTAGGCAATTGGCACTAGCATCCACAGATGAGTGATACCATGCATCGTTTGTTTTTCTGGGACTGTGTTACTTCACTCAGCATGATGTCCTCTAGCTCCAGCCATTTTCCTGCAAAGCTCATGATGTCATCTTTCTCTACTGCTGCATAGAACTCCATTGTGTAGATGTACCACATTTTCTCTATCCACTCATCAGTTGAGGGGCATTTGGGTTGGTTCCAGCTCCTTGCTATTGTGAAGAGAGCTGAAATAAAAACAATGGCCATTAAATGTTATCGTCTTTAATGGTGGTAGAAGTGCAGTTTGTAGGTACACTGCTCTTAGGAGTGGTCATCGGCATGGGTCGGGGTGTGCAAGATTCCATTCCAAGTCTTCCAAAGGGCGTTCTTCACACTGCCTGTCCATAGTGGGTGTATGAGTTTACAATTCCATAACCAAAGCAGTAGTAATAGACGCTGTTCCCCTTTCCCCACAACCCCTCCAGCACTTGGTATCATTTGTTTTTTTCTTGATTCCTAGAAACCAGTTCTTAATTGGAAGTAAGAACGATGACTATCTTAAAAGTGGTTTTGATTTGCGTTTCCTTAATGAATTATTGTATGTTCATTATGAGAATCTTAAAGTGAACAGTACTTCTCATAATTAAATCATAAAATAAAGGTTCTGAAGAATTAAAATTTGATGATGGCCATAACGTTTATAATATGGTTGTACTGAGCAGAGGACATACACTGTCGATCACATAGCAATAGATCTCAATAGCTGTAACTATATACAGTTGACCCATTATAACAATTGTTATCATATCATACACATACATACATTTATTTCATGCATGTCATACAAGAGATTTGTATCCTAGCTGTTCGTACTGAACAGTCACATACATGGAAAAAAAAACTTTTAGAAATATATATTATAAAGCATGCAGCAGCCCTAATTAATTGCACTGTCAAGCTGAGCATGTGATAATACCAAATTCCTAGAATCACCATTACTATGGCACTGTGAATGTCTGTGCACTTTTGATTCTCAAAGACTCATGTAATTAGTTGAATATATTTAATAAAGAAGTTGATGGAAAAGCATGAATTAATATATATAGCCATGACTAATGTTACCAAGACACAAATAATTAAAAGAACTGACAAAATTCCAACAATAATGTTAGGTAATGTTCATTGATGGGAAGAGATGTGCGAGTTCTATAGGTTGTATCAGGGATGCACTGTGCCACTTTCCAACAGTGCCAGGAGCTATGAAGGAACATTCCAACAGGAAAAAATTTTACCAATATGTCCCAAGTAGCCCCTCTCCAGGTCTTAAAGGTTGGTTAGACGAATCTAAGATCGCTAACAGCTAGATCAAGAAAGCCTGGTCAAGTAGGAGAAAAGAAAAAAAAAATCCGTGTTAGTGAACCCATAAGGGTACAAAAAAATCAGGTTCTTCATAGGATTTCTGTGAAAAAAAAAAACCAAAGAAAAAAAACTTGAAAAAGTGAAACTGTTATTTAGAGATGCTGTGGCTACACAAATATATTTGGAGATCAAGATTTAAAGTCTAACAGATGTGCTGGATAGCTTTCATAACTGCTAACAAACTTGTACAACTACGCCTGGTTGAGGAGCCTCATAATCTGGAAGAAATTTCTCCATCCCCTGTGAGAACTAGGACCAGCGGCCAAATCTGTAGGCAGTATTCGTCTTAATTGTTCGAGCAGACATGGGACGAATGATTGGTGAGAAGGCACCAAACGAACCCACTATGAGGCTCGCAATGCCACCCTGGAGGTTGCTTGTTATTAAAGAAAGTGCTGCGCTGAGGCATATGGGGCCCAGTTGGGAGCAAAGCCAAGGTGAAGAGGACATCCTCCATGGCTTCTAAACACGAAACAAACTATTAATAACCCCAAATCAAACCATGCTTCACCATCCTGCGCCTCCAGAAAGTTCCTCGCCATCGTTGAGTTGCCTGCCTTGAGGCTCCCATCAAGTGCCATACCAACACTAGGAATCTTGCTGCCCAGGAGACTGTAAGTCTCATGATAAACACCTTTCTCCTAAGTTGGTGTTGGTCAGAGTGTTTTGTCACAGCAATGGAAGACAAACTGAGGACAGAATAATTGGTCCAGAAGAGTGGGGTACTGCTGCTGACAGACCTGATCTTGGTTGTTTTGGGGAAGGATTGTTGAGGTGTTTGGAACTTTGGCTAGGAAAAATCATTGAATGCCTAAAAGATTATTTGCTTAATGGAAGCTTTAGAACAGGATTTTGCGTTACAGGACTGCTAAGAAGATGGCGCAGGCCTGGCTTGGTGATACGTCTTCTAGTGTTTCGAGAAGAGGGAGCACGGAGATTCATCAGACTGTGATATATACGTGTGGGTTACATGGGCAGCATGATCGGGCTGAATAAGAATCGCCCTCGTACAAGCTAACAAGAAGAAGACGCAGAACAACCTAGAAGATGAAAGTCTGTTGGTTTGTCAACTGGAACAACAACTTGAGGTGAGTTATCATGGGGGCTGAAGAAAATTCTAGTCAATGTAAGATAACAAGACGAACCAGCACTCACTGTGGCGAAATCTTCTGGTGAAAAGAATCTTCATTCCAAGCGAGTCAAGCTCACAGATATGTGCCTTAAAGAAGATAGTCCTTCACAAGAACGGCGTGAAGCCGCCATTTAACGATGTGCCAAAGAAGCAAGGATTCCTTCCGGTGATCATGCTGCCTAAGAGTCTCTATATATGATTTACCCGTGTTGAAATGTATGAGGGAGGGATGGTCACAGACCCTGAGCCAGCCGAGACCTTGAGCACACTGTTGATGAGGTCCAAGGCAAAGACATTAGGTGCTGGACAGTGCACCTACGGTCTGCAAGTGAAAGACCCGCAGGATCCAGGCGGTCATGGACGAGTAAGCCCAAAGAGGCTTTCGCACAGGCAGACGGTCATGATAGGAGGACCAGTTGCTCATACGGCGCTGTGCGCTACAGTTTCTCAGTGAGCGACCCCCAGGCCATTTTGGAGATGCCCAGATCTGTGGACAACCAGCCAGAGGCAGTGGCAGGCTAGTTACTGGCACACTCCTCTGGCCGTGGGCCTAGGAGTTAAAAGCTCTGTGTGTGCCACAGACAGCAGAGTATCGGAGCAAGGGGAGCTGCCGAACCCTTTGGATCCCAGACGCACAGCATTCATGAGGAATCCCAGGTGAGCAGTTACAGCGAAATAGATTAACTGCGGATGTCCGGCCTTGAGCTTACTTGATTGCTTGCGACTCTAGGTTTTGTAATTAGAGTGTAGCGACTGTTCTTTCACCCTTTGAAATATAAGAAAGTAATTGTTTTGGATTTTTACAGCAGCCCAAGAGGTTTAAGAGACTCTTTACGAACTCAGACTGTGAAACATGTTAAGTATGTTGGACCATATGTTTTAAGGACTGTGGGGCTTTTAAGGTTGTACTGTCTTAGGTTGTGATTAATGTTAACATCATACTTTGGGGATAAGAACTGGAAAGGTGGTGGTTTAATAGTGATGTGTTTTGTGTGTCAAGTTGACAAGGGGTCAATTGTGCTGGATAGCTTTAGTGTCAACTTGACACACCTGGGTTGAGGGAGCCTCAATTGGGGAATTGGCTCCATTGGACTGGCCTGTGGCCACGTCTGTAGAGTATTGTCTTGATTGTTGAGCAATGTGGGAGGGCCCAGCCCACTATGGGTGGTGCCACCCTGGGCAGGTTGTTGTGTATTGTATAAGAAGGCAGGCTGGGCATGGGCCAGGGGAGCAAGCCAGTGAACAGTATTCCTCCATGGCTTGTGCTTCAGCTCCTGCCTCCAGGTTTCTGCCCTGAGTTCCTGCCTTGGGCTCCCTAAGTGATAAACTGTGACCCAGGAGATGTAAGCTGAATAAACCCTTTCCTCCCCAAGTTGGTGTTGGTCAGAGTGTTTTGTCACAGCAATAGAAGACAAACTAGGACAAACAGATAACAAAATCTTTAGATAACCAGTATAGAAAAGGATCCCAGGTTCAAATCAGGCCTTTGAAAAAATTTAAGAGGTATGCCAAAAGTAAACTTAAGTTTTTTGTTTTTGTACACAATATAGAATGAAAGAACTTTGAAGTGGCCACTTTGTTTTGAAAGAAATTAACACAACTGAGAACATGGACACATGACAGTTACATGAATCTCAAAGACACATGGGAGAATGGTTATAACACACAAACAGGTTGGACAGGCAGGTGACTTAATTGTATCCGTTAACTCTGAACTACAGGAAATCCCCTTTTTTTTCCTAAAATGTCATAGCTAAATGTCAATGCTCAGAATAACTTGATGCCAAGGCACAGAAAGTTCTCAGTTCCTTGATCTGCTGCACACCTTAATCTAAAGTTGTTCATTTTTGTGCAGGGTTGTGGAACCATTAATTTTCATTGTCACATTTACACAGAATCATCTAGAGTTTAAGACATTCAGTCAGGTGGGAACATCCTGTGTGCCTATACAGTGCTCTGCAGCACTGGCCGTGTGTGTGTGTGTGTGTGTGTGTGTGTGTGTATGCCCGTGGAGGGTGGTGTTGGGTGGGTGGGTGGTGAGCAGATCTGGCTTATGTGGCTTGCCTGTCTCCAACTGGGTTTACCTGCTAATTTAATGAGAACAAATTTAATGTTAGTGGAAAAATAAAAAATCCTGGATGCCAGCTGGGATGGGGGTGTGGTGGACACACCTTGTTAATCTCAGTTACAGATGCTTGTATCCAGAAGCAGAAACAAAAATGGATTTCTGAATAAAATGGGATTTATAAAGAAAACTGATGAAATGGAAAATGCCAAAATCTGAATTAATCCCTTAAAAATAGGTAAAAGTCTTATAAACAAAAATATAAAAAACACCATTTGTTAAAAAGCCAGAGGATATAAAAATCTTAAATAATAGACTGTAAAAAAAATTAAATACCCATACAAAAGTAAAAATGGAAAATGATTTTATTTTGAAACAGATTAAAAACTGTTAGAAACAAAACTTGGCTACTCAACATAAAAATTTATTTAGGAGGCAGAGGCAGGAGGATCTCTGTGAGTTCAAGGCCAGCCTGGTCTACAGAGTGAGTTCCAGGCCATCTGGAGCTATAGGGAGACCCTGTCTCAAAAAGATTAAAAAAAATGTATTTAATTTAACTCAATTGCCTTTCTGTAATAATCCAATGTAGAAATCCATAAAACAAAATTAATTGTAAGATGTTCAGAACATGTCATTAAATACATTGTAAAAGGATTAGAACATGCCATTAGCTAATAAAAGCGATCAGAATCCAAAGCAAATTTAACAGTTCCAGGTAAGGTACTGAAGCCATGTGGCAGATCAAGATGGAGGCTGAGAAGGAGTGGGAGTGGTTTAGGTACCATGGAAACCATAAACATATCTATGCAAATGTGGTTACTAGATGGCCACTGGGAAGAAGTCAGTCTGGCACAGCTACCATGGAAATGGGGCATTGCACAGGTGCAGCCTCACCCCACTCTTCCCCATTTGAATGAGTGGCAGGGAAAGGCACATTAAGAAAAAAAGACAGAAAAAAAAAAAAAAAGCTTGGATTTAAGGTCGCAGTCCTTTACTGCAGAAATCCATTAAGGTCACAGGGAGGTCCAAAGAGAGGGAGAGACAGAGCTATCGGAGCCAGGATAGCTATGGATGTCACCCAACACAAAATCACAGACTTATTTGAAATATTGTGGAAAGGCTTTTTTGACAATTGTTTTGGTAACACAGTTGCATGGTTCTTGGGTGTGAACTTTATAAATGACAACGTTGTGTCCCAGTGCCACATAAAATGAGCTTATGCAAGCTCTCAATATTTTCACACATATGTAGCTTCAGTTTCAAGGCGGTGTGAGCCTTCCAGTGTTGACTGTCAAATTGGCACCATTAGTCGTTCCATGTGCTCATGGTACTGGGCCAGTAAAGCATAACAACTTTCAATAATGTTTCAACTGACCATTGCAAACATTAGGCAGTAATGCTATTTAGAAGACAGGTGCTTCTTGTTTGATTATTAGGGTATGCCCACACCTTCTCTGCATCTCACACCTTGACCACCATACTTTCCAATTGGCCCTTCATGTCACACTGTATCACCTTGCTTTTCATTTTTATGTCAGTTAATTTTCATAATAAAAGTAAATGTAATCTCTTAGCTATTATTATTTTTTCAATCCTAGCATGGCGCCTACAATGTCACAAAAGAAAAAAACGGATCTCATTTCCAAAGATGAAAAGTAAAGAGATGATTGCTTTAGGTTGAGGTAAATAGTAAGGTGGTCTGCTTAATATGTAGGGAACATGGGCAAGTTTTTGAAGAGCATAATTTGAAAGGCACTGTACACCAAAGCATGCTGCCAAAATCAGCACTTATCAAGGACTGTGTCATGAGGACAAAATAGAAGAGTTGGGGGGAAAAAGTCCATCTTCTCAACAAATTATTTCAAGTTACAAATGAGGTTAATTCTGTTATGAAAGCTTATTATATTGTAGCAATTTAATAACAAAAATCAAAACCATGTATTGATGGTGAGTTTATTAAGCAATGTGTGAGCCAGGCATGGTGGCTCATGCCTTTAATCCTAGCACTTGGGAGGCAGAGACAGGCAGATCTTTGTGAGTTCAAGACCAGCCTGGTCTACAGAGAATTCCAGGACAGCTAGGGCTACAAGGAGACCCTGTCTCAAAAAGACCAAAAAAAAAAGCAATGTGTGGGGAGTGTGACAGATATATTACATACTGAAAAAAGGAGGCTATCTCTAAAATAGATTGTCTCACTAGACTATGTTCTTCTACATGGTCTAGAGAATGAATGATTTATGATAGCCCCTCCTTTGGTTATGAATAAATGAGTTTATTTTTTAATTTATTATTTATTATTATTTTGGTCTTTTATTTTTTATTTTTTTATTTTTATTTATTTCTGTATGTGTATGAATGTACTGTCTGCATGCAGGTTTGTGCACCCGTGTCGTGCAATGCCTTGGAGGTCAGAAGAGGGTGTCGGATTCCCCTGGAACTGAAGTTCTCCTGGAATTGGAGTTTCGGAAGGTTCTCGGCCGCCATGTGGGTGCTGGAGATCGAACCTAGGTCCTCTGTAAGAGCAGTCAGTGCTCTTAACCTCTAGGCCATCTCTCCAGCCCTATTTTGGTCTTTTCGAGACAGGGTCTTCCTGTAGCCCCAGCTGTCCTGGAACTCACAAAGATCCGCCTGCCTCTGCCTCCCAAGTGCTAGGATTAAAGGCGTGCGCCACCACGCCCGGCGATTATTTATTATTTTTTATGTGTATGAGTGTACTGTCTGCATGGAGGTTGGTGCACCCATGTCGTGCAATACTGTGGGGGTTGGAAGAAGGCATCGGATTCCCCTGGAACTGGAGTTAAAGATGGTTCTTAGCCGGCATGTGGGTGCTGGGAATCGAACCCAGGTCCTCTGCAAGAGCAGTCAGTGCTCTTAACTGCTGAGCCATCTCTCCAGTCCATAAATGAGTTTATTAAGTATATAGCAAGCAAAAAAAAAATAGTGAACAGTAGATAGATAGAAACAGCACATAGATTATATATATATATATATATATTTACATCAACAAATGAGGCAATCACATCTCCAGCAGAGATGGCTGGAGTAGTCCAGTTTAGAGAGCAAACAGAAGGTAACATCATCAAATTGAGGCTTACAACCCCTCAGCAGAACAGACCTGGGAACCCCCATTGGGGCAGTCAGCTAGGAGTCTCTATAGAGAGAGTCCCAGGCAAAGAAGAGCATTCTCTTGGCTGAGGCTTGTATTTGCTCCTTTTTGTTGCTGCTGTGATAAAATACCATGACCAAGGCAACTTATAGAAGAAAGAGTTGTTTATGTGGCTTATAATTGCAGAAGGATAAGAGTCCATCATGGCAGGGGAGGCAAGGCTGGGGGGGGGGCAAAGCTATGAACTCCTAAAGCCAGCCCTCAATGATGTACTTCCTCTAGCAAGGACACACTTCCTAAGCCTCCCAAACGGCTCCACCAACTGGAGCCAAGTATTCAGATACTTGGAGCCTATGAGGAAGAGTCTCATTCAAACCACCACAGGCTTTCAAAGAACAAATAGCAGCAGATAGAGATGATGTCATCAAATCAGGTGCTCACAAGTCCAGGAAAGGGACTGGGAAGTTGAAGCAGTCAGATGGATTTCCCAGCTGAGCTTTCTCTCCATGGATAAGCTTCCCATAGCGGAACTGCAGGCATTTTTATATTATGAAATAAATAGCAGTGAGCTCTCTCAGAGACAGTGTACCTTTCAGCTATTAATAACACAATTTTTTTGTTTTGTTTTATGGAATTTTTGTGTATCTCATACATAACATCTTAAATATGTTTATAACCCCTTCCCCATCAGAACTCTCCCATAGCCCCCGCCCCCATCCCATTGGATTCCATACTTTCTGTCATTTGTGTTAAGGTCTATCAAGTCAAGTTAGCATCTTCAGACATCCATCAATGAAAGTTCATCCACTGGGGTCTAGTCAGCATATCTAGAATCTTTCCCTTAAAGATCAGCTCTTCTTCACCTAGCACTAATTAGCTGCCCAAAAGTTCTTCAGCTAAGATTGGGTCCTGTTGCCCATTTCCACAGTTCTATGCTGAGTTTTTGTCTTCTTGTGTTTGCATGGATCTTGTGCATGCTAATGCCATTGCTATAGGTTCATATTTCAGGATCCCAGGAGCCTGTAAGACTCTGTGTCTATGTGGCCATGCGCTTCCTCCTGTGGCTCTTACAATCTTTCCATCTGCCTCAGTGGTCCCTGAGCCCTGGGTGGGTAAGGTTTAATATGGGAGTCCTGTCCAAGAACCTACATTCTGCAGACTCTAACTCTCTATGCTTTAGTTATTTGTGGCCCTTTGTGTTCATTGCCCTCTGGTGCATGAGGGAGCTTCATTGATTAGAGTTGAAAAATGCATTAGTACTCTCTCTATCCCTTGTTCCACTAGGTTCTATAATCATTAGGTATAGAGGTTCCATTGTAGGTGTGTCACTTAGGGTTGATCAATTCACGGACACTTAATTTCTGTGTGTGAACAGTTGTAGAACTTTGTAAAAGTTTCCATTGTTGCAAAAGAAGTTTCTTTTATGGGTGGTGACTGGCATAATTGTCTGTAAATACAAGGATCCATATTTAGTACCTACAAAGAAATTACTTTTGTCTAAGGATGTGACAGCCTTGGGATTTTCTCTAAGATCTATGACCTCTCCGGCCATGTGTATTTGGCTATGTTTATAGCACCACACATGAGCTCCCTCCCACTGAGTGTGCTTTAAGTCCAATTAGGTAGCTGTTGATTACTACCAAGATAAAAGTGCCACTACTGCCCCAATATAGTTTTCTGTGGCAGTCATTGTTTTGATTATTAGGCATTAAAGCTGGGGTTGGACCATTGATTAATGCTCTCCCTTAGCAGCTTACATAGTGCTCTCCAAAGCTAACCTTTAGGGGGCGGTTTCCAGGTCAGATCCAGCTCCGTTGTTCCAAGTCCAGTGTCCAAAGTATGTCCTTTCTTCAGCAATAGGGTCTTACCTTCAAACTCTTGGAAGAAATCAAGGGCTGTGGCAATAGTTTGTGTAATTTGGGGAGTCTCTTGGACTACCCTGGCCAACAACTTGAAGGGAGGTATCTCCTGTCAGGCACTGTTTCTTATTATAGCCTCCAGCTATGCTGATGGACTCATGTAAAGATATTATATGTACAAGTTCTTCATTTTTTTCAGTCTTTTTGAGGCAGGGTCTCCCTGTAGTCCCAGCTGTCCTGGAGCTCACTATGTAGACCAGGCTGGCCTTGAACTCATAGAGATCCACCTGCCTCTGCCTTCCCAGTGCTGGGATTAAAGGCGTGCACCACCAAGCCTGGATTTTCATGATACTAAACTAATACATTTCCCTCTGGTTTTTTACACTAGATAGTCTCTCTCTCTCTCTCTCTCTCTCTCTCTCTCTCTCTCTCTCTCTCTCTCTCTCTCTCTCTCTCTCTCCTCCCTTCCCAGTTAAAGTGTCCCCATTTCCCCTACTTCACCCTTGATAATACCAGTCCCCTATGCTTCCCTCTCGAACTCCTTCCCTTTTCCCCCATAGTTCCTCGTATAACCTTCCCTCTTCCCCTCCAGTTAAATACCCCCTTTACCCACTTACCCCTTGGTAATGCTTGTTTCTTACTATTCCTTTCTCTCGGGCCCCTTCTTTCCCTTTACCTCCCTGGTTTATTCCCATTTTCCTGGCTCCTGCAGTTACATCAGGATGTATACTCACACTTAAGGATTTTGTGCTAGAATACACAGATGATAGAGAATCTATGCCATTTGTTTTATCCAACTCTGTATTATTTCACTGACTATAACAGTTTCTAGTTCCATCCATTTACCTGCAAAAATTTTCATGGTTTTATCTCTATTTACTAGAGAATAGAACTCCACTGTGTAAATGTACCACATCTTCATTATCCACTTGCCAGTTAAGGGACACTTAGGTTGCTTCCATTTCTTAGCTGTTGTGAAAAGAGCAGCAACAAACATGGATATATAAGTATCTCTGCAATAGGATTAGTCCTTTGGGTATATCCCAAGGAGTGGTATAACCAGGTATTATGGTAGATTCGTTTTTAGTTTTTTAATTTTTTTTTTTGTTAATTTTATTTATTTCCGTATGTGTGTGAATGTACTGTCTGCATGCAAGTTTGTGCACCCATGTCGTGCAATGCTGCGGAGGTCAGAAGAGTGTGTCGGATTCCCCTGGAACTGGAGTTCTCCTGGAATTGGAGTTTCAGACGGTTCTCGGCCGCCATGTGGGTGCTGGGGATTGAACCCGGGTCCTCTGCAAGAGCGGTCGGCACTCTTAACCGCTAGGCCATCTCTCCAGCCCCCTCGTTTTTAGTTTTTTAAAGATTTCTCCACACTGCTTTCCATAGGGGTTGCATGAGTCTGCAATTCCATCAGCAGTGAATGAGTGCTCCTCTTTCCCCACATCCTCTCCAGCATTTGGTATCATTTGTTCTCTTGATCTTAGCTAGTCTGACTAGGGTAAGATGAAATCTTAAAGTAGTTTTAATTTGCATTCCCCTAATTACTAAGGATGTTGAACTCTTTTTAAGGTGTTTCTTGGATATCTTTACTCCTTCGAGAACCCATTTTTTTAATTGGGTCATTTGTTTTCTTGATTCTTTGTTTTCTGAGTCCTTTATATATTCTGGATGTTAAACTGTCAGATGTGTCACTGGTGAAGATTTCCTCCCACTCTTTGGGTTTTCTTTTTACTTCCTTGCTGTTTATTTTGCTGTGCCAAAGCTTCTTAGTTTAACAAAGACTCAGTTATTGATTGTTGACCTTAATTCCTGAGCAACTTATGTCAAATATAGATAGTCCTTTCCTATACCTATATCTTGTAGCATATGTTTTCTTCTGACAGTTTCAGAGTTTCAGGTTTCACACTGAGGTTGTTGATCCGGTTGGAGTTGAGTTTGTGCACATAAAAGGGTCTAGTTTCATTCTTCTCCCGGTGGAGATCCACTTTTGCTGGCACCATCTGTTGAAGATGCTGTCTTTACTCCAGTGTGAGAACACAGTGTTTTTACTCTTGGGCTGTTTGCTGGTTTTCCCTCTCCCTACAGAGCCAGGAGGCCACCATGACTAAGGACAGTGGGTTTCGGAGGACATTTGACATAAACATGCTTGTGTCTGAAGTGTGTGGAGAGAGGCACCCCAGCTTCGAGAGCCAGTTTCTCAGTGGGCTCAAACAGGGCATGACTGTTACCAAGAGAATGTACATTACACTTGTATGTAGCCAGATGAACTGAAGACATTGGAAAATATGTGTAGAAACATTTGGCACACAGAGAGGCTAATTTTAAATTTCCTGTTCTGATGATGGACAGCAGCACTGATGCTTGGAATGCCACTCATCCAGCCATCTTTGTTAGAGGCCCTGATGTTGAACATGATGTTAATGAAGAAATGGCTTCTTTAGCATCATTAAAAGACACAATTAGACAGGCATACATGCCTTTAATCCCAGCACTTGGGAGGCAGAGGCTGGCAGATCTCTGGGTGTTCAAGGCCAGCCTGGTCTACAGAGCAAGTTCCAGGCCAGCCAGGGCGACAGGGAGCTCCTGTCTCAAAAAGACAACAACAACAACAAAAAAAGACAGAGAGAGAGAGAGAAAGAGAGAGAGAGAGAGAGAGAGAGAGAGAGAGAGAGAGAGAGAGAGAGGTCTATATGAATCAGAAAAATGTTCGTTAATCATATAAACATATCTGGTATAGTTACTGAGGGTGCCTGATGATGGTGATTAGAAGAGAGGGGCTTGTAAAATTAACAGAAGGTGATGCATGTGCCACCCCAAACTCATGTTGAATAAGGTATCATTTTATAGCTCATCCTGAAAATTCACATACAAAAGTCTTCAAAACCAATGACTTTATAGAAACTGTCTTTGAAACTGAAGGTTATAAGGGCCAAAGGATTAAGTCATACCAACTCCAGGAACTCCTTAAAAGTGTTAGCACTGGGGGTTGGAGAGATGGCTCAGTGGTTAAGAGCACTGGCTGCTCTTGCAGGGGACCCAGATTTGCAGGGTTCCCAGCACCCACATGGAGGTAAACAACTGTTGACAACTTCAGTTCCAGGGTATCCAACGCCCTCTTCTGATCCCCTGAGGACATTTAATGACATGGATGCACTTTCATACATGCAGACAATACACTGATACACACAATATACTCATACACATAAAATAAAAATAATAAATAAAAATATTTTAAGTGGGTTTTTTTTAGTTTTAAGGGAGGGTTTAATTTAATTACGATGCCGGGTCAACACTCAACTCTGGAGGAGTGAGGCCCCAAGGTTCAGGTTACAATTTATAAGTACAACAGCCAATCAGAGTTTAGCATCACAATTAAAGTTACCAATCAAGGGGAATCACGAGAAGCAAGACAACCAATCATTCCTAGAATAACTAAGGAAAATGACTTAATGGTATCTGCCTCTATTTCATTTCCCCCTCTCATTATGTGGCCTTCAAATCCCTGAAGGAAGCTCACAAGAGTCAACCACAGTTGGTGTTTCCAAGATGGAATGATCTTGGGGTGGGGTGAGGGGGTGGTCATATTGGGTCCTTAGCACTGTGATATTTTTTTTTTTTTTTTGGTCTTTTTGAGACAGGGTTTCCCTGTAACTCTGGCTGTCCTGGAACTCACTCTGTAGACCAGGCTAGCCTTGAACTCACAGAGATCCACCTGCCTCTGCCTCCCAGGTGCTAGGATTAAAGGTGTGCGCCACCACGCCCGGCAGCACTGTGATTTTAATGGAATTTACTTACTGCTTAATAAATCTGACAAGTGAGTTAAGGATGCAAGGGCCACAAGTCAGAGCAACCAGAAAGATAAGTTTACTGGCAGATCCAGGAAGTCTTCAGCTCTCAGCTGAGAAAGAAACTGGCCCTTTGGGGGATCCTGACCCTAAACTGCCTAGCCAATGTTTAGCTCCTACTTTTATCACATTACCCTCTGAGGAGGTTACCCCAATTGCCAAGAGGGAATTGGGGCTCTGACCGCTCTGACTTCTTCCATGCTGAAAGGGGTATAGGGGTGGCAACTGGGGTACCCCCTGCTCAGTGGGTCTATCTAAAAGACCCCCAAAGTATAGTTACAGAGAGAACAAAATCCTTGACTGGGTGCCTGTGAAGACAAGAGTAGCTAGGTACATTTTCTAGGCAGGCAACCAGGACAGGAACGGAGTGAATTAAATGTCCAACTTAAAAGTCCATTAGAATTTCTCAACGAGGGTTTCTGAAGCACCCATTATTGAGCTTCTCCTTTTGTACATTTGGCCATGGTGTCTGGACTCAGGACCTGCTTTCCAGGAAATTTCGATAGTCACAGTGTGAGTTTTCCCTTAGGAAATATATAAATAGAAAGAGGAAACTTTATTATTTGGTAACAACAGATCTCATATGACTTAAAATCTAGTGTTTGGAGGCACAATCTCTCAGACTTTAAAGGAAATATAATGATTACCTATCTTTTGGTTTTACTTTCCTTTTGGGTGTTTAAGTCCACACAGTTAGCCCAGATTAACCATTTTAGAATTAAGATGAGCTTGACACAGTGGCACACACTTTTGATCCTAGAACTGGGGAGGCAGGGGCAGCCAGATATCTGTGATATGGAAGCCATTGTTGTCTACATAGTGAGTTCCAGGCCACCTGGGGCTACAGGGAGATCCAATAAATAAATAAATAAATAAATAAATAAATAAGGCTAATTCAAGGCCAAATGTTGAAAAGATCTTATGACTTGTCATGTGCTTTCAAATCATTCATGGTATTAGCACTTTTAGTGACTTAAACACGTTTTGTATTTACCTATTTATTTATATTTGTGTGCGTGTGCACAGCTAGCTGATATGTGTGCTGCATGCACATATTTGGAGGCCAGAGGTCAAGCTCAGGTGTCTTCCTCCATTTCTCTACACCTTCGTTGTTGAGATGGCCTAGCTCTCACTGAATCTGGAACTCACTGATTGGCTAGGAGTCTGAGATCATCCTGTCTCTGCCTCCCAGAGCTGGGATCACAGCACAGATGCCACTATTCCCAGTATCTCCACGGCTGCTGAAGATCCAAACTCAGGTCTTCATGCTTGGCCAGGAAGCACTTGACCTGGGGAGGCATTTTCCCAAACTTTTATTTAAATGAGTTAAATTAGTGTTTTCAAAGTAAAACCAACTTGTCGATATAACATTTCAAAAGAAATAGAAATTATGGCAAGCTCAAATTAAAGCAAAGAATTTTGTGCATTTGCTAAATGATTGTTTTTTCAATAGTATAAGAAGTTTTATTTTGTTTTATTTTGTCTTTTTGAGACAGGGTCTCTTTCTGTAGCTCCAGCTGTCCTAGAACTCACTATGTAGACCAGGCTGGCCCTGAACTCACAGAAATCCGCCTGCCTCTGCCTCCCAAGTGCTGGGATTAAAGGTGTGAATCACAATACCTGACCTAAGATGGTTCTTAGCCGCCATGTGGGTGCTGGGAATTGAACCCAGGTCCTCTGCAAGAGCAGTCAATGCTCTTAACCACTGAGCTATCTTTCCAGCCCCTAGAAGTTTTGTGTATTTCATACAACATTTCTTTTTCTTTTTTCTTTTTTTTTTTTTTTTTGTTTTTGTTCTTTTTGAGACAGGGTCGTCCATAGTTTCAGCTGGCTGGAAACTCACTCATGTAGACCAGACTGTCCTTAGAACTCACAGAGATCACCTGGCCTGCCTCTCACAGTTCTGAGATTAAATAGGCAGTTGTGCCACGACATGTGGCCATCAGCACATTCTAATCAACTTAGACCCATCTCCCCCTTGGCCTTCGCCCCCACTCCCGCCAGAGCTCGATGCATCCTCATCATTGCTTTGCATATTTTTTCTACAACTAGTGTTTTTAAATTTTTCGAATGCAGGAAGTTCTTACATTTTTGGGTGCATAAGTTTACTATTTCAGGCAGTTCTTTGTTGTTGTCGACCTTCGCCCGCATTTTTTTTATTAATTATATATAGTATTTTTTTAAATTATTTACTAACAAGATCTAGAACCGCTGTTCCCCCACCCATCCTCTCCCCGCCACTCCCCAACCAGACACATGCAGCTGCAACACATGCTTTTCCATCTCTTTCATCAGTCTTTCTCAATATCTCTCCATGTGGAAGTTGACCTGGTGTTTTGAGCAATAAGATCTTACTGTCTTCCAGTCATTCTTTGATGCAGTCCTGTTCTGTTGTATATTTTGTTGTTAGTTGTTGTATGTGTTTCCAATACTGCAACGACCCCAACGCTCGCCACTGCAAGGGGCCAGCAGCTAAAGTGAAATAGCTTAACAACTAGGTAAATCTAGTCAAACTAGCATCCAACGATGACGGGATACCATTCATCGATTTGTTTTGATTCTAGGACTGATGTTCATTCAGCTCGAGAATGGAATGTCTCGTAGCTCAGCATTCTTCCCTCGGCGAAGAATCATTTCGATCATGTCTATTCGTCTACTGACCTCGCTCGCTATAGCAACTCCATTGTGCAGCGGTATGTAAACACTTTATATACACCATGCAATATGAGGGGCCATCTGGTTGGTGTCACAGGCTCCTGCTATTGTAGAGAGAGTTGGAAAATGATAAGCATTGCTTATCGCAATGCCATCTTCTTGACGCGTAGCAGTAGTCGATTGCTGGGTACATGCTACCCAGGATGGTAATGGCTGGGCAGTGGCAAAAGTTCATATCTGCATAGCCGTTCCAAGTGGTTTATCCCACTGCTTCATCAGTGAGCTGATATCGATCGTCGTTGCATTCCACCAGCATAGGATGAGGTGTTCCTCGTTCTCCACATCCTCGCCAGCACTTGGTATCCATTTGGTGCTTTGCTATGATCTTATGCTCATGCCATCATTGAGAGTAAGATGATAGATCTTAAATGTGGTTGATTTTGCATTTCTAATGATTATGCAATCGTTGAAAGCACTTCTCATAGATTCTCAACCTATCTCTAACTTCCTCACATTGTGATAATGTCCTGTGTCACTACATTTGCCTCGCATCATTGACTGCCTGGGATTATTTTGTTTTTCTTCATTTTGTATTTTTGAGTACGTTTTGTATATTCGTGGATACCAATGGCCTTCGTCAGATGTGCTCTGGCAGTGAAGGTTCCTTCCACCTTGCTGTGAGGCAATTATCTACTCACTCCTTGATTGTCTTCTCTTTTTTTTTATAATTTCTATTTATTTCTTGTAATGTGTATGACTGTATCTGCCCTGCAGCAACTCTGGCCACACCGTGTCGCGCAACCGCCGAGGAGAGTCGAGAAAGATGGGTCTCGGATCCCTGCAGCTGAGTACGTCTCACTGAATTGGCATCGTATTCAGACGGCTATCTCGCCCGCCCATGTGGGTGCGGGCGAGCTTGGAAGCCCTCGGTCTTCTGTAAAGAGCAGATCGGATGCTCTTGCACCCGCTAGGCATCTCGCATCCCTAGATGTTTTCTTCTTGATTGTAACAAAGCTTTCTGTAGTTAAATGAGGTCCCCATATTTGTGCCAATTATCAAGTCCTTAATTCTTTGCCAGACTGCGCATTCCTGATATTAAGGAAAGTCTTTCACTATAAGCTATGTCTGGTAGTTGCTGCCCAACCTTGTTTCTTACTAATTGGCCATCAGAGCTTGGACTTTCACGTCTGAGGTCTTTTCAATCTCCATCTGGAGATCGAACTTTTGTACAGGTGCAAGATGTAAGCGGTTACATTCTCACTTCTCTACAAGTGCCTATTCCAGCTTTTAGCCAATGCCCACTAGCTACAAGATCCTGATCATTTCTCAACATTGTCATCTTACCCCCTTTGTGAAATGTGAGATGGCTGAAATTTATGTGCTACTGTCAAGTTAGTGAGTCTTCAGTTTCTGGTTCCATTGCCAACACGTCTGGTTTCTTGGCGCAGTACCCAAGGACCACGTTTTTATGACTACAGCCCTGTAAGTATAGTTTGAAGTCTGATAAAATAGTAATCCCTCTGCATTGATCTTTGTGATCAGGGTTGCTTTGACTATCAGGTTCTTTTGTTTTTCCAAATGAAAATAAGGACTTTTTTTTTTTTTTTTTTTCCATGCCTGTGAAACTCTTGGGGACTTTGATTATGATTGCATAAATCTATACAAGAGTTTGGGTAGACAGATGGATCACTCTTTACTATACTAATTTCTCCCATTCCCATGAGCAGGGAGGTTAATCCATCTTTTGATACGTCTTTTCAATTTCTTTCTTTAAAGCGTTAAAATTTTTTTCTTGTAGAGATCTTTTGTATCTTTGGTTAAGCGCTTTGTTCCTATTTTATTGTTTCTGAGCTATTGTGAGTGGGAAGCGTCTCCTTAGAATTACCTCCCAAGAGCTCTGTTGCTGGGTGTAAATCAAAATCGCCTACTCGATATTTAGTTAATTTAGTAGCGCTGCCACTTCTGCGAACTGTAATTCCATATCTAGGTAGTTTTTGTGGGATGTTTTTAAACCCTTAAGTTAAACAATCAATATCCAGCCCCACCAATCACGGGATAGCCTTGGGACTTCCATTTTTCCAATTTGTACTGCTTTAATTTCCTTTTCCTTGCCTTATTGCCCTGGCAAAAATTTCAAGCACTATAATTGAAAATGATTAGTGATAATGGGCAGCCTGGCCAGGTTCCCACCTTTAATGGAAATGTTTCTAATTTTTCTCAATTTAGGATGATATTGGCTGATGGGTTTCTTGTATATGCGCTTACTTGAATTTATCATCTGAGAAGAGACTCCTCCACAGCTAATTCCTCGATAGGACTTTCTAAGCCACGAAGTGGGATGAGACCGAGATTTGTTAAAAGCTTTTTCTGCATCGAATTGAGATGATGGTGTGGCCTTTCTTTGTTTTATCAGTCATTCTTTGCTCTGATGATATTTCACGTGATTTTCATATGTTAGAACATCCCCGCACCTTCTGGTATGAACTCAACGATGGTCATTGATGGAGTGAGGTCCTCTTCGATTGTCGGGTTCGCTGGCAGTGCGGTTGCCCAGCTATCACGTCTTAGAATTTGTGACGATCTGTTTTCATAAGGAGACTGGGTCTACTATCTCTCGATTTGTTGGTTGTATCTTTGCCTGTTGGTAGATAGACGTGAATCGCACCTGGCTTCATAGTAGAATCGTTTAGCGTAGTAATTCCTATCCTGTTATCCTCTAAATCACATTTTAGTAATAATAGGTGTATGATCTTTCTTGAAATGTTTTATAGAATTCTGGCCATGAAACCATCTGGGGCCTGGGATTTCTTTTAGTTGGGAAATCTCTTATACAACTATCTTCAATTTCTTATATAATGGGTCTGTTTAAAGCTGTTTGATCGCTTCTTGGTTAGGCTGTTGGTGATTCCACAGGATTGTTCAGATATTCATCCATGCCATTCCTTCTAGGATTTCAAACATTGGGTAGAATATAGGTATTTTGTGAAGGTATTCCCAATGCACTGAATGATTTGCTAGTCTGTTCTTTTCTGTGGATTGTTTCTTGGTATGTGCTCTTCCTTTTTCATGCATGGATTGTAGTATTCTTGTGCGTTGGTTCTCTTTCTTTCCTTTTGTTAACTAACGGTCTAGAGTTCTGTCCTAATCGTTATTTACTATCTTTCAAAAGAATCAACTTTGAATCAGATTTTCTTTGATTTTTTGTTTATTGTTTTGTCTTAGGTTCTCGATTTCATTAGGATTTTCGCTCTGAATTTCTTGCTATGTTCTTCCTGTCTGTTGCATTTAAGGGTTCATATGTTGTTACCTTCCTGCAGTGTGTTTTAGCTCAGTGTCTAGTATTGTTCACTTGTGCTCTATTTTTTTTGTACTATATGTGAGCACCTCAGGTGCGTATAAACTTTTCCCCTCGTTAGGGTTCTGCTTTCGTTAGAGTGTATCACCATAGGTTGTTTGTTGTGTTGATCTGTCATTGTCATTTCAGGTTCCAGAATCGCTTTGTATCTTTCTGTAATTTTACTCTGTCCTTGACCCACTTCAGTTCATTGCGAAGTGCTTTTTGTCGATTTAGTCTCGCAGTGGCGTTCGTGTAGCAGTAGGGCTTTTATCCTGGTGTTGACTGTTACTTTATGAGCACCTTGTGATCGCTTGATAGAATAAGCATGAATAGTAGTTTAATGTTTTTTATTTGTGGAGGGTTTTTCTCTTTATGTCCAGTTCTTGGTCTGATTATTTGGAAAAGAAATGTTCTGTGGGGATTGCTGAGTAAAATTTATTTCTCGTGAGTTAAGGTTCGTGGAATATTGGTAGATGTCTATGAAGTCCATTTGTGTGTATCATAATCATCAGCTCGATGGATCTCTCGTTTGTATCTTTGTCCTGTTGACTGTCCAAAGTGGCTCATGGTTCTTGACATCCCTCTACTAGAGTATAGGGGGTTATGGAGTGTGATTTGTGGTCTCGAAGAGATTGTTTTATGAAAAGTTGTGGTGCACAGATTTTGGTGCACCAAGTTGTTATATTTAATTGTGAAAATATTCTTGTGAAATTGTTACCTATCTGAGATAAAAATGTAGTGGCCTTGCTTGATCCTCTTCTGATTTCTTTTACTTTGTTTTATTTTTGAATTTTGTATACATAGTACAAAACTGATTTTCAATTATATTACCATTTACTTGGAATGCTTTTTTTTCACCATCCTTGTCACTTTAAGAGGCGGGTGCCTGTCTGAACGGTAAGATATATTCTTGTAGACAGCAATGATGGGGTTTGTTTCTCTAATCCATATCTCCAGTCATGTGTGTCTTTTGATTGGATATTTAATCATTATATTTAAGGTTATGACTGATATTTAGCATGTGCTTCCTTTTGCCTTATCATCCCATTTTGTGGTTTGGGGTTAGTTTTCGCTTCTGCAGTTATGCTTTTTTATTATTTTTTCCGTTTTGTGCCTGGGGATGTTCTCCTTTCTTCCTTTCTTCTGTTTCTTTGAATTGCTTCAATTATTCTCTGAGAGGTTGGTTTTTTTCAGACATGGTATTACTTCATCTTGTTTATGTCATGGGAAGGTTTTTTCCTCTCCTCACAACTATAAATGCTGACCGTTTTTCTTGGTAAGTAACCTGGTTGGCATCTATTGTCCGTATAACAACTGGTAATTGCTTTCTCCGCACATCTTTTGTTCATAGTTTCTGCACTGAGAAAGTTCAGTTGTAAATTACTGAATAGATTTTCCCTTATAGGTCACCTTGTTGTCTCTAGTGTCCTTTAAGGATTTTGTCTTTGTTTGTGGTGGCCTAACAGTTTTCAACTATGAGTGGTGTGGAGAGTTCTTTCTGATCTTGCTCTGTGTTGGGTGTCTATGATGCTTTTTATTTGTAAATAGTTTTTCTTTTTTTAGTTGGGGAGTTTCTTACCACATTTTCTCGTTGAGATCTGATCAATACCATTCTCTTGGGATTCTTCTCCTTCCTCTATTCCTATGATGTGGAGGTTTGATCTTTTCATAGTGTCCCACAGTTCCTGGTTGTTCCACTTTTGTGTATTTTTAAATTTTTCATAATCTTTTCTTGAGGTTTTTAGTTGTTCTGTGTTATCTTCCAGGTCTGATATTCTTTGTTCTGCTTCCTCCATTCTACTTCTGAGGCTTTTTCCATTCCTTTCCTCTTGATCAGATGAGTGTTTGATTTCCTTTTTCAATTCCTCTTCTGATTTCTTTAATATTTCCACTTCCTTTTGGAGCTTGTCAATCTCTTCCTGTAGCTCTTTGCTTTGGTGGTTGGTTTCCTTATCTTTTTCAACATGGGATCTTTTCAGTGTTTCCACTTTCTTCCAGTTCCTTCCGGAGTTTGTTGTTCTCTCTCTCTAGGTCCTTCTTGAGTTCTTCATTCTCTTTTCTTAATTCTTTGATTTGCTCTTTATAATCTTGTACTTCTTTAAGTATGTTCACAATTGTACTTCTTATATCTGTGTCCTGGGCTATCCCCAGGGGGATCTCACTGTAGGAATCTTCCACAGTGTTGGTAGAGCTTGGTGTGGGATTATCCTGCACCTTTCCCATGTTATCTCTTCTTCGTGTCCCTGGCTTATGGGCTTCTCCTTGCCTGTATTCCAATGTGAATCCCAAATGTCTCTTCACTGTGTTGAAGACTTGCTTTGCTTGCCTCCTTCAGATGCCTTCATTGTTTGTTTGATTGACTTGTTTTTCTCCTTTACTCCTTGCTTATGGAGTGTTGACTTCTCTGAGCTCTAGTCTTTCTATTGGAAGTCGAACTCACTCTTCCCTTTCTGTTCTGAAAGTTCTCCAAAGAATCCACTTGGACACTCCTATGCTTCAGGTGGTCTTGGGAGATCTCCGATGTTCCTTCCAATTTGAATTGCTCCAAAATATGCATATACATATACAATACATATACCAAAATTATGGCATCTGAAAATAAACTATAGTTTAGTTCCAAATGTTTAGGGATTCACATTTTAACAGTAGAGCTGTATGTAGGTAAAGAAAAAAATGTTACTTTACATTCCTACATTACATAGCAAGTTGATGAGTAACATCAGGTTTTACCAAAAAAGAAAAAAAGAAAAGAATTATTCAGTTTGCCTTATAAATAGAGATTTGGTACTAGGACCAGAAGGTCTTTTTTATTTGGCTTACAGTTCATAAGTGCAGCCCATCATGGTGGAGACATTTAAGACAACAGAAGCTTGGGGCTGCTGGTCATGTGACATCTGCAGTCAGGAAATAAGGGTGAGTGCTAGGCATCAGCTCACTTTCTCCTTTTTTTTTTTTTTTTTGAGCTTTTACTTAAATTTAATTTCAAAATAACAAAGAAAATCAAGGAAATGATGCGAACAAGTGGATACCATCCTTGCATCCCTTGTATGAAACCAATTTGATCATTCTGTATGACTTCTTAAGGTTAAGTTTAATTTTTAAGCATTAGGTTGAGGAGTTTTGAGTCTATGTTCAGGACTATTGATTGGTGTATGGTTTGGTAATGATAGTTGTTAGGTATCTTTGTTAGATTTTAGTAGCAGGGTAATGCTGGCTTCAAAGAATGAGTTTAGGAGAGGTTTTTTTGTTTTGTTTTATTTGTTTTTGAGAGAGGGTTTCAGTTTCTCCCTTTTATTCCATCCAGGACCCCACCCCATGGAATATGCCACACATATTCAGGTGGGCTTTATCTCCATTAATCTAATCTAAATAAATCCTCACAGGTGATTCTAGATCCTGTCTAGTTGGCAACAATATTAACCATTACAGGTCCTCATGTTCTAGCCATGCCTTGCTCACATGATCAATTTTTGGCATTGTTGATATTTTCAAGAATGAAGCTGGGCATGGTAGTATGCCTACATAATCCCAGCTTCGAGGGAGGTGGAGATACCCAGAGTAGTCTAGTCTACTTGGAAAGTTCCAGGCCAGTGAGAGACCTTAGGTTCATGTATTTGAATACTGGATTCCCTGTTAGTGGTGCTGTTTGAAGAGGTTATGGACCTTTTAGGAGCTGCAACCTTGCTGAAGAAAGTATGACACAGGGGGATAGCTTTGATGGTTTATAGCCTCTCCTCATTTATCATTTGCTCTGCTACTTGGGTGCCATTGAGATGAGATCAGCAAGCTTTCTGCTCTGACCATTTGCTGCCACAGTGGAATTTTCTTCCACCAACCATGAGTCAAAATAAACCATTCTGTCTATAAATTGCTTTGGCCATGGTATTTAATCATCAAAACAGAAAAGTAACTAATACCAGAAAGTGCGGTTGTTGTAAAGAACCTGCCCGTGCCATTTTTTTTTTTTTTTTGAGGAAGACTTTGGGGAAATTTGAACTAGAAAAGTGGTTGAATACTGTAAGTGGAGCTTAATGGCCCATTCTAGAAGGAGCCTGGAAGACAGTAGTGCTGAGACAAATGCAGATAGTAGAGACCTGGCTCAAGAGGTTTCAGAGGGAAGCAAGGAGTTTATTAGCAACTGAGCGAGAGGCCATTCGTGTGATATTTTGGCAAAGAATATGGCTGCCTTCTACCCACATCCCAAGAACTTGCCTGAGGCTGAGTTAAAAAGTAATGAAATATCTCTTTGCTGGAGGAAATTCCAAAGGTGCCTCTGATCCACATGTTCTGCTTCTTGCCCCTTGTCTCACTGCTCCAGTCACCCTGGGCTCTTTCTCCCCCTCAGCTGTGCTGCTGCCGTCCTATGTTCACACCTGTGGGTGCCAGCCCCTCCTCCTGGAGGGTCCACCCTCAGCCACCAGCACAGCTGTTGTCCTCCCCTCCATCTGATCCCTCACGAGGCTCCTCAGCAATGTCTACATGCTCCTCCCTGCTGAAAGCACCTCAGCCGATGCACGGTGGCACATACCTATAAAGCCAGCACTTGGGAGACTGAGGCACAAAATTGAGAGTTCAAAGCCAGCTTTTGCTACATAGCAAGACTCTGTCTCAAAAAAAAAAAAAATGGAGGACCACTAGCTAGCTTTCATAGAGGTAAAAGGTGCTATGCAGTGCTCTGCAGGCCACTGAGGGGAAAAACATCAATTGTCCTCCCAGAGGTGAACCCTGAAAGCTACAGCACCAATCTGCTATGCAGGATGTGCCCGCTGGTGCAATAGTGATACGAATGTCACATCACTGTTTTCTCGTGGATTTGAGGCCTGCTCTACAGGAGGGAATTCGTTCCTGGCATTGTAAATTTGCTCAAAATCCCATGGCTGTGAAGGTCAAGTAGGCTGTAGCTGCCCTAAGCTAAATGAGCACGGTGTCAACGTGCTGTCTAAATATTTATGCTTCTACCAATAAATGGGTTAGTGCTGCTCTCGGCCTTGGTCAGAGAAGCTTCTACTTGCAGTGAGTGATGGTTAAATATAGATCTTCATAACTGGTCAAAGGCCTGAGGATAGGTGACTGTCGAGTGATCAGCCCAAAATGGGGTATCTATATCACTCCTCTAAAGCCCAGGGAACATCTCAGAAGAGAATTGGGAATGCTGTGAATGCTCTCTTCTGGATAAGACATGGCTATTGAACCCAAGTTCAGCAGCAGCAGTTACCTGCACGAGACTGGGCCTGCCAACCTTCCATCATGAATAGGAGAGGAACTCACAAGGCCCCATCCCACCCTGAAAAGCGATAGGCAGCTAATGGTTGCTGAGGAAGAGTCATGTTCCTCAGTGGTAGCCATGCTCATGCAAGGAACCCTAATTGAGTGCAGTGAGGTGCATGCACACATACACTCAGAGAGAGAGAGAGAGAGAGAGAGAGAGAGAGAGAGAGAAGACTTGCAGGAAAGAAAGGACTTGGCAATAGAGGGAAAAGAGGAAAATGGGGGGGGTGTTATGACCAAAGTCCATTATATGTGAAATTATGAAAATTAAATACAAATTTTAAATAGCAGAGAGAAACGCTAAAAAAATATCTCTTATTCTTCCCACTCTTAGCTTCCTGGCCCCACTGTACTGTGCTCTTTTAAAAAAAAATTATTTCACTGTCTGGGAAGCCTGGGCAGATGGCAGCATGTGGGCAAGAGGAGAAGGGCTGCCCCAGGCCACCCCTGCCGAGGCCTAACCCAGGGGTGAGGCGGAGATGAGGAGGGGAAGTCGAAACAACTGGGCCTGGACCTTACTTTTCCCCCACAGCTTACTGGGCTGTGACCCCCCAATCCAGCTGTCCCCAACAGGGAAGAGGGACTCAGTGGAGGAGGGCAGTGATAGGGAGCTGAGGGAGTTAAGGAGCATCTGTGTAGTCTATGAGGTACGGGAATGGGGGTGGGGGCATTGAGAGGGGTGGCAGCCATGTGGGTGGTCAGTTCCTGGCAGCCATGGACACAGAGACATGCTTCCCCTAGAGCCATGGCAGTCCCTTCAAACGTCCACTCCCATGAGCTGGACACCTGTCTGGGCCCTGGGCCAGCAGTCCCCTGGGGTTGCCCAGCATTTTCTGGTCCAGGGTTATGTCTGTACTCAGCTGAGCAGAGCTTCTTCCCTGGTCTTAGATGCTCCACAGGGAGCACCTTATTCGGCTCCAGCTTCAGGGAGGCTGTTAGGATGAGAATTTCTGTATCGGTTACTTTTCTATTGTGATAAACTCCAAGACCAAGGCAACTTATAGACAGAAGAGTTTATTGGGCTTACAGTTCCCAATAAATAAGAGTCCATCATGGAGGGGGCACGGCGGCAGGCAGCCGGGGCAGAGAGCTGGGTGCTTGCATCTTGAGGTAGGCCCAGGAAGCAGGGAAAGAGGAACTGAAAATGGGATGTGGCTTTTAACTATCAAAGCCCACTCCCTCCCAGTGACCTTCTTACTCCAGCATGGCCACCCGTCCCAGACAGCACCACCCAACAGGGACCCAGTGTTCAAACACGGGGAGCCTTTGGAGGACATTCTCATCAACACCTCAGGATGGGAGACCCTAACTACATAACTTCTTGAGCCAGCACCCAACGTTGCCCTTGTAAAAGAGTCATGGTGATATTGGAGCCAGTCTCCCAGCACCAGGCTGTAGGCCCGTAGGGAACAGTCAAAGCCTGGCTCCAGCTGCCAGGTCCCACGTCCTTCAGACACTGCAACTACAGAGCAACGGCATGTCCTCCTCCAAAGTCACATCCACTTGGGTGATGGGGTGACAGCCTGATGGTCAGGTCAGACAAGAGGTCAGCCAGCACCAAGGTACCCTGCTGGTTTGGAGCCTTACCGCATTCCTGGTTCTGGTTAACCAGGCCTACCTCTGAACAGTCAGCTCTCCAGGTCAAGCCTGCTAGCCTGGTGGCCATAGCTCTTCCTGAGTCTGCAGTGGCAGACTACTTGCCCACAGAATGAGCAGGACAGAAGTTCAGGGCCAGGACATCATAGATGTGCAGGATGAACACCACCAGCCCAGGCTCCTCCTGTACCCCTATGTCCCTCTCCAGTGACAGGACAGTTCCACTGTGACTGTCCAGCCCTTAGTGGGGTGTGATTGTTGGAATGAAAATATCCCCTGTAGGCTCAAATATTTGAACACTTGGACCCGGTTGGTGGTGCTGCTTGTGCAGAATTAGGAGGTCTAGCCTTGCTGGAGGAAGCCCATCACTGTGGGGCATGACAGTATGTATAAAGAATATAAGACTTGCCGGGCCTGGTGGCGCACGCCTTTAATCCTAGCACTTGGGAGGCAGAGGCAGGCGGATCTTTGTGAGTTCAAGGCCAGCCTGATCTACAGAGTGAGTTCCAGGACAGCTGGGGCTACAGGGAGACCCTGTGTTGAAAAGACCAAAAAAAAAAAAAAAAAAAAAAAAAAAAATATATATATATATATATATATATATATGCCTCATCCACTTGAAGTTTCTCTCTCTTGCTCACTCACGCACTGGCTACCTACAGCCTGTGTCCCTTGCCGCTTCTATTTTGTTCCTAGCATTAACTCTCTGTGGGCTATACACTTCTTTCTTTAATCGTTCGTGGCTTACTGCCTGCCTTTCCTGCTGGAATGTGAGAGCCACAATGTGCATACCACAGGAAACGAGTCTCTACCTGTCATGTCTGCTTAGGTCCCCCCAAGCACCTTGTTCAGTGCCTATCACATATTAGGTGCTCAATGCTTGTCTAGCCAGCCAGTACATAACTGCGCTCCCTGTGCCTGCACTGTTGTACCATGTGCTTCTGCACTGTATCTGAGTAGGCAAGGGTGAATCACAATATCCACCATTTGTGGAACAACCTCACAGGGTTAGTTTCCCCTGGGAATGTCGAGAGCAGGAAGAGCTAGGAAACAATTATGAAATAGAGAGGGTGCCACCTTTTGGCTGAATAAAGAAGTACACCCAGTCTGAGGGAAACTGCTCCGGGGCAAGCTATGCTCACTAACCTTTGAAACACAGTTCTTTCTGCCAGCATCTCTGGGCCTTTGTAAACAAGATGATGGACACCAGGCTGGGCCCCTCAATGTCTTTTGGAGCATGTCTCCATTTATTTGAAATGCAGCTCTAAGGATTTTATGTGCTCCGTGTGATTGTTTTTTTGTATTTGCACATCTATGTGTTGGTTTGTACATATCTCTCCATTCATTCATCAAATATCTACTGAGCAGCTGCCAGGGGCTGGACACTGAGTGGAAGAAGAGATCCCTATCCTCTTGTAGAAAAGGCAGACATGCATTTATTCAAGGCTTTTACTAAGAGTGAGAGTAGGTTGCTGTGGATGTTGAACTGTGGGGATAATACCTTAAGTGGATGCATGACTGCCCTCAAGGAGTTACATTCTGATTGAGAGCTAAAAAGGAAAGGGCAATGCCAATGTCAAGGGCTGTGAAGAAAATGCACAGAGAAGGTTAGGGGGCTGCATTAGAAAAGCCCTCTAGGGGGCTGGAGAGATAGCCTAGCAGTTAAGAGCACCGACTGCTCTTGCAGAGGACCCGGGTTTGATCCCCAGCACCCACATGGCGGCTAAGAACCGTCTGTAACTCCAATTCCAGGAGAACTCCAGTTCCAGGGGAATCCGAGACCCTCTTCTGACCTCCGCGGCATTGCACGACACGGGTGCACAGACTTGCATGCAGACAGTACAATCATACACATACAAAAATAAATTTAAAAAATTAATTAAAAAAAATTTTTTTTAAAAAAAGAAAAGGCCTCTAAAGAGAGGACACTTAAAGCTCGAATGATGGGAATGGACCAGAGGTGGAAAAGCATTCAGGAGCAGAGAAAAGCACTGCAAAGCAGTTTAGAAACAAAGAGAAGCTGGAGTCAAAGGAAGAGGCTGTTTCAGAGGAGGAGACAAGATAAGGTCACCAGTTATCAAGAAGCCAGACTCTGGTGAGTCTTAAAGTTCACAATAAGAATGTGCCTTGGGCTGGAGAGATGGCCTAGTGGTAAGAGCACTGATTGCACCCCCATGGCGGCTGAGAACTGTCTTTAACTCCAGTCCCAGGGGAATCCGACACCCTCTTCTGACCTCCGCGGCATTGCACAACATGAGTATGGTTGCACAAACCTGCATGTAGATAGTACCTTCATACACATACAAAAATAAATAATTTTTTTAAATACAAAAAAAGAATGTGCCTTTATTCTAAGTGCAGCAGGAAGTCACTGGAATACTTGAACAACAGTAGTATAGGGGAGGGGAGATACTCTGACTTTCCCTTGTTAAACATGCTTCTGGCTAAGAACAGAAAACAATTCAGAGGCCCCTGCTCAGTGGAGGGAGTAGGTACAGAATCAGGAAGACTCCAGTCCTGTCCTCAAAGAGGACCTTGCGTCGTGGAAAGAGCAGCTTCAGTTCAGGCGGCTGGACAGATGTGAGTTCAAACCCCAGCCTCACTGTGCTCCTGTGCTATCGATGACCCTGGGTGTCTTCTCTGAGCTTCAGTTTTCTCACTGAAACAAGAAAACAAATCTGCTGCAGACCTGGCAAGGTTGCTATTGTTTGAATAGGGTTTGGACATGCGTCCCAGAAGTCTGAGAGCTTGAATTATGGCTCCTGTGTAACAGTATAGTGAAATCTGTAAGAGAGTAAAAGGAGAGAATGTAGTTGGGCCCCTTGGAAGAGCGCCACCTTCAGGAGGAATTAACACAGTTCTACGGCCTGGTTAGTTCTCTGAAGAGCAGATTGTTTATGTAGAGTAAGGCTTTCCTCAAGTCTTCCTGGCTGCCCGTCTCACCACATGCTCTCATCATTGTGATATCATCCACCACAAGTGATTATCAGAGGTCCAACAGATGGGGCCACTAGACCTTGGACTTTTAGCCTCCAAAATTGTAAGCCAAATGAACCTCATTTCTTTATAAAGTATCCAGCCTCTGACCTGTGATAGCGAATGAGCCAGTACAGATATGCTAGAGACGCAACTGACTCTGAAGTTTGTGGTGTTATAGATACCACCTGACTGCTTGCTAATAGCAGTTCTATCACAGCATACACATAGCTTTACTAAGTAGGGGGAAAGCTAGACCAGACAATGTAGGAAGACATGAAAGCAATGTGGAAGGGACTGGCCACAGAGGCCTTGAATGCCCACTACAGCAACGAGGATCTGTAGGAAGTGAGGTCCAAGGAGGGTCCCTGAGCAAGGAAGGATCCAGAATAGAGCTTCCCTTTAGGAAAATAAGTTTGACCCCAGGGGAAGGTTGAGAAGAGAGAAGGCTGCTGACTCTCCCCAGGGCCCTGAAATCACACAGCACCCCCTCCCCATCCTAGGAGGCTGTCCCCGTCTTCCCTGTGAATTGTCCGTTTCCCTGGCTCATGTGTATTAGGCCCCTGCACCCTCACAGCAGGTGTGCTGCTGATGACTGTGGCACAAAGACAGCACCCCAGAGAGAAAGTGTCTGGCTCTTCCCTGACCCAACTCCACCCCAGAGGGTGCTGATGAAGAGGCACCAAACAGTGGGCTTCAGCCTGGGCCCACCTGTCTGTCCTGAGGATGGGAACTGAGAGAACCGGACAGAACCCCAAACCACAAAAAGACCAGGAGCCCCTTGGAGCGAGATAAGATCCCCTCCAGGGCCCAGACCTCCCTGCCCTGCCATGTGGGATGCAGTGCTCCAGTGCTCCAGCAGGGGGTGCTGTGTTCTGTGGTGCTCGACTTCATAGAATGCCTTCTAGACTAGGAGTGTGGATGGGCAGTCTGCACTGCCTCTGCACATCAAAATCAAGGGCAGAACCCTGCTCCCAGGAGGCCTCTGGGGCACAGGCAAGCAAAGAAAGCCCACATGGAGGCTGGTTTGCCCCTAGCAAGGATCCAGGTGGTTAAGGAGCTGGAAACAGGTTTACCTGTCACAGAGGCTTCTCTCTGCGTCTTCTCTTTTTGCTGAGAGCTGAGGGATCTAAGACAAGTCAGGCCACCTCGGCTCCTAGAGAGCTTGGAGTCTGGTGAGGGAAGTCCCAAGTCTGACTTTAACCCTGAGGCACACAAGCTACATTTATTCCTTTCTTGTTCTGAGCCTCCTTTAGCCCCTGATCACAGGTCCAGCCTTGGCCCTATCTCTCTCTTCTGGCTCCCAAGGACTTGGGAGACGGCTTAGTAAATAAAGTGCTTATGGTGCAGGCATGGGGGCCCGAGTTCAGACCCTCACATAAAAAGCTGTGTGCAGTGACTCATGTCTGTACCCCTAGCATAGGGGTAGGAAGTGAGAGGCAGCCGCCATGTGGGTGCTGGGGACCGAAACAGGGTCCTCTGAAAGAGCAGTCATTACTCTTAACCGCTAGGCTATCCCTCCAGCCCTACTTCAGGATTTTTATCAGAGCTGGGGAAGGGGCTGAGGATCAGCCAGGTGGTGTTAATAATTAACATAAGCTGTGCAGGAATGGTATTAAAGTGTTGACTTCAGGAAACTGACTTTGGGAAACTGAAACTGTTAGTCACAGAGGAATGGGGCTGTTCAGGCTGGATCGTAACCACAGGTTGGAATGGGGTTGCATCACAGTTCTTTTTTTTTGTTCTGACATTTATTTGTGCACCACACAGGCACACACGCATGCACTCAGAAGTATCCTGGTCCACATACAGAGGTCAGAGGACACATTGCAGTACTTGGTTCCTCCTTTCACCATGTGGCTTCCAGGGATCGAACTCAAGCCCTCAGGCTGGGCAGCAAGGCCTTTACCCACTGAGCCATCTCACCCCCCCCCCATTTTCTCGTCTTTCTTCTTTGTGTGTGCCTGTATGTGTGAGTGCACTTGCCTGTCTGTACATGTGGAGCTGATATTGTGTGCCTTTATCCCTTTCCACCTTGTTTTTAGAGTCAGGGTCTGTCACCAAACCGGAAGCCCACCAACTGGCTAGACCGGTTGGCCTGTGCGCCCCTATGGTCTGCCTGCCTCTCACTTCCTACCCCTATGCTAGGGGTACAGACATGAGTCACTGCACACAGCTTTTTATGTGAGGGTCTGAACTCGGGCCCCCATGCCTGCACCATAAGCACTTTATTTACTAAGCCGTCTCCCAAGTCCTTGGGAGCCAGAAGAGAGAGATAGGGCCAAGGCTGGACCTGTGATCAGGGGCTAAAGGAGGCTCAGAACAAGAAAGGAATAAATGTAGCTTGTGTGCATCAGGGTTAAAGTCAGACTTGGGACTTCCATGCAGCTTTAAGGGAGGGTTTGCTGTTATCAGTCTAGCTAGTAGAAAATTACAAAACACATGGACTTAGCATGTGTTGCCTCCCCAGACTTCAAAACAAGCCTCCAAAGGTCAGTGGCTGTTCTCATGTCACCTGTAGGTGAGGAGACTGAGGCACTTGCCCGGTGTTATGCCCTTGGTAAAGGTATTGGATGTAGATTTATGGTGGGACACAAAGTTTGGGCTCAGACTGTCTTTAAATCCAGAAGCCCTGTCTGCCCAGGCCCTTCAACTTCCTAGTCAGCAAATAAAAAGAACAGTATGAAACTCACAGGGCTATTTTGAGAAAGACAATATGCATATAAAGTGCTGGGAGGTACCAAACTCAGAGGCAGACCTCAGTATTAGGAAGCCAAGGACTGGCTGGAAGAACTTTAGAACTCAAGTTCTGCTGGGATTTCCATCCATCTTGACGTCTCCCTGAGATTTGGATTCCCTGGTGCACTTGAATTTGCTGGTGTTTTGTGTGTGTAACAAGAGATGGCTCAGCGGTTATGAGCACCGAATGCTCTTGCAGAGGACCCGGGTTCGATTCCCAGCACCCACTAAGAACTGTCTTTAACTCCAGCTCCAGGGGAATCCGATGCCCTCTTCTGACCTCCATGGCATTGCCCGACACAGGTGCACCAACCTACATGCAGACAGTACACTCATACACATAAAAAAAAATAATAATTTAAAAAAGATTTTTAAAAATTATATTAAAAAAACAAGGCACTTCAGTGGCCCTGTTCCCATGAGCTGCAGTGACCACGTAGACTGAGGTTTGTTTTACTAGATAATCCTGCTCTACTCTAAGCAAAGCCTGGGTGCACCTTTTCAGTGAGAACAGCCAACCCAAACACATCACTAGCCTCCAGTTCAACTCCGCCCCTTTTTTAAATGGGCTGGCTGCTCAGGAAAGTCTAGGAGGTAAGAGGCAGATACAGCAAGACAAGATGAAAGCACTAACAACAACCATAAAAATCGGCAAAGAGCTAAAACAAACATTTCTCCAAGAAGATGTGCAAACTGCTCACAGCTGGGAAAGACAGTCCCTGCTACTAATCATTAGGGAAATGCAAATGAAAACCCCAGTGAGTCACTGCTGCTCCGCCACCAAGATGGCTGTTGTCAAGAACAATGGGAAAAGCAGGAAATAACAAGCTGCCAGGGTTCAGAGAAGCTGGAACCCTTGCAGGCGACCACTGATCCAAGGTGCTGTAAAATGGCACAGCCACCAGGAAGACAGAGAAGCAATTCCACAAACGAATAAATAAATAGAATTCCCATGTGATTCCACAATTCGACTTCCAGAAACATGCCCCCAAAGAATCCAAAAGCAAGGACTTTGAACAGTAGTTGTATGTCAACATTCCCAGTCCCATTTGTCACAATAGCCTAAAGGTGGCCGGCAGACCTAGAGACCATTGACATGTGAAGGAAGACAAGGTGTAAAGAACACGCAGTGAAATATTGCCCAGTAACAAAAAGGAAGGAAACTCTGACATAGGCTACTACATGGATGAATCTTGAGAGTTTTAAGTGGAATGAGCCAGATAGCAAAGAACAAATATGGTATGATTGTACTTGGTTAACCCAGAGTACTAAACTCAGAGAGACAGAAGGCAACAAGTGCTTGTTGGCTGGGAAGAAAAAAATGGAAATTAGTGGGCAGTTTTGTTTTGTTTTGTCTTTTGAGACAGGGTCTCCCTGAGCCCCAGCTGGCCTGGAACTTGCTATGTAGACCAGGCTGGCCTTGATCTCACAGAGATCCACCTGCCTCTCCCTCCTGAGTGGACTAAAGATGTGCACCACCACAGCCTGGAAATTAGTGTTTAATGGATAGTTTTAGATTAAAAAGATGAACAAATCTGGAGATGGCCAGGAGCGAGGTTTGCACAGCAATGGAAACGTACTTAAAGCAACTAAACTGTACCCTCAAAAAAGGCTGAACTATTACAATTAGTGTTATTTATATTGTCCTGAAACCCCTTTCCCCCCAAGAGATAAAGGTCATGGGAGATACAGGGATAGCACTTGCCACAGGCAGATGGAGAGACAAGATGGTCTCCACAGGCCAGGCAGGGAGCTAGACACACTGGAAGGGCTATGATGTCGCTCCCTTCACAGAGAGGCCCAAACAGGTCCCCATCTGGGAACTGGGGAAGTTGGCTGGTTCAGAACTCCCACCCCACTCTGCATTTGGTGGATCTGCCTTATTAGGAAGGCTTTCCTTTTGCAGAGGATGAGTGACGTCAGCAGAGAAGAGGATGGGAGAAGCCGGTAGAGGACAAACCTGCATATTTCCAGTGTGGCCAGAGAGGTGCCTGGAGGGAATTACTGGGCCAGTGAGGGTCCTCATCCCAAACAGATGCCACCCAGCTGCATCAGTGAGAACAGCTTTGGAGAATCTGTTTCAAAATTCGGGCAGCACCTAGGGCACCAAGAAGAGGGTGCTAGGTGCAAGACTACCTTCACTAGTGCAAAATCAACTAGGGAAGGTAGCTAGGGGAGGAGGGTAACTCAGACATCTCTCCTTCTCAAGGGCCCCCCACCAACCAGCAAGGACAACCAGGACAGGGAGCCTGCTAGAAATCTATCCAGGCCAGCCTCCAGAGCAAGAGCAGAGGGAAAGACCCCAAAGGAAGTGAAAGACACAGACGGAGTGGTTTCTAGAGGGAATCAGCCCTAGGCCATCTGAAGGCTGGGCCTGAGGTGAGGAGTGTTCTCCCAGGGTAGAACCCCTTTCCCTGGCTGATCTGGGCAACCGGTCTGTAGAAGCTCAGGGCTCCTTGGCCTAGAAGGAAACCCCTGCTTAGTGGCTGAGAAAACGGACCCTCAGCCTTATGTGTGAAGTATCATTCTTTGTGTATTCATTCATTCATTCATTCATTCACTAGGCCAGCATCTCCTAACAGTCACTGAGTGCCAAGCCAATGCCAGGAGGTGCTTGATGATGACAAAAAAAATGTGGAGCTACCTGTAGCTTTAACTGGTCAAATAATGCTCAGGATGGGGGGGGGGGCACGGGTTCCACCCACCTGCTCTCAGATCCTCTGTAAATCAGATCATTCATCTCCCTGGCTCTCCCACTCCCAGGTGTGGGACTTTAAAGCAAACACCTGTGAAAATCCTGGCGCACAAGGCGTGGGTTGGTCCCCCGTGGGGGTCGGGGCTCCGCTAGCTGCCCAGCACCTCAGCTCTCGCTCATATTCGCCACCTTTTCAGTGTCCTGGGGGCATGTTTGCAGTTTCTCCCTGTCTCTCCATCTCGCGGACTCTGAACCTAGTCACCGGCCAATTGCTGATTCCTCTGGGCTCGGGGTGGGCGCCAGATAGCAGTATTTATACTGTGGCTGGCACAGAGGCGGGTGGGCAGCTATACCGCGCCTAGTAGGGGGGTGGAAGGACGGCGGGGGACGCGAGCAGCGTGCGGAGGCCGGGGCAGCGGGTGCCAGGCCGGCCCTGGAGCGCCGCCCGGGCTGCGCGCGCGGGGGACAAAGGCCCCGGGCGGCCGGGGCCCTTTAAGCGGGGCGGGCGGCGGCGCGGGGGCGGGCCGGGGCGGGGCGCGGAGGTTGGCGGAGGCTCGGGCACCGGCGCTCGGCTGTTCGGCCCCGGCTCGGCGCCCCCGGCCCGGCCCGCACGGCGCTCGGCGCGGAGGACCGCCATGCCGCCGCGGCGCAGCATCGTGGAGGTGAAGGTACTGGACGTGCAGAAGCGGCGGGTGCCCAACAAGCATTATGTGAGTCGGAGGCCATCGCCAGCCCCGCGGCGAACTTGTGTCCCGCGCCCCGATCCCCGCTGCGCCCCATCCCCGCGGACTCCCCGCGCCCGCCCCGGACCTGCACATCCGCGCCCTGGTCTGCGGCTGGGGACGACACTGACCGGCCGCGGCGCGGATCTCAGGCTCCTCTGTTTTAGGAGCCCAGCCGGGTAGACCCGGCCACTCGGAGCCCCTTGGGGTGCCAGGCCTGCTCCATCCGTCTGGGGTCCCCCGAGCTCAGGATATGGGTCATTTGCGTGCCTCCCCCCTGCTGTAACTTCCGTTTAACCATGTGGGAAAGTTTCCCCAGAGTCCCCCTCTGTGGGATGGGAATCTTGCTTGGCGCTGGCTAGGTGTGGAGAAAACGGGCCCTTGGCGTCAGATCCAGATGCAAAGGTTGAGGCCCAGAGGCTGCGGGTTCCAGAACATGGAAGGTGGGCCTAGCACGGTGACCCGAAGGTGTGAAGTGATCTGCTCAGCAGTTTAGGGGGCCGTGTCTGCAGTTGGGGTGGCCCTGGACCCACCCCGGAGGTTCTGGGTGGGGGGATCCAGAGGACGCCTGGAGACGGGCTCGCTCCAGGAGGGAAGGGGGATGGTGTCTCTGGCCGTAAGAAGAGACCAGACCAGGAAGGGAAAAAGAGCTAGAGGGAGGGAAAAACCTTAACAAAGAAGTGCGGAACAAAGAGTTAGAGAAGGGCGTTGGCTGGAGAAAGGCGGGCAGGAGCCTTCAAGGAAGCCCTCTGGGTTCTATCAGTTGTAGAGACTTATTCTTGTAAACCACACTGACATGCCTTTCAAGAAACGCCCATAAAATTCTGGAAGGAGATAGCGGAGAATCCAAGGCACCCTACAAACAGGGTTGGTGGTGTGAGCATGTGCTGTTATTGGCTGTTTCTCAGTCCTCTGCCAGGCTGCAGGGAGCTGCTTCCCAGACCTGTGGCATCTTTAAATAGAGCAAAGTTTCCCCTGTGTCCAAACCTCAGCTAAACTGCCTTGGGTTCCCCCCACCCCCCACCACTCCTTTTTTCCCCTTAACTGTTTTCAAATGTTGCCAAATTTTGGGTTCTTGTTGGAGCCTGTTGAGTTGCCTCTTTGGTATGGAACCATTTTCAGCAACACAGCCACAGGAAGTCTGGAATTCTCCATACTACCTCTCACCAGATCTGAGAGCTGGCCAAACCAGGATACAGCCACCAAGGACTGGGCAGCACCACCCACTGCCTCCTGTCCTGTGCTGCCCCACACAGTCAGTGGCGGTTGTCTTAAGTCCATTTCACAGGTGAGGCTCTAAGGCTCTGTAAGGTGAGAGACATCTCTGTGGGGCACAGTCAGAAACACAATAAGGATGTCAGTCCAAGTCTCTTGGTCCTGAAAGATGTTCCTCAGACCACACCCCTTCCCAGATCCCATGTCCCCCCACAGAGGTCCCAGACAAATCCCCTCCAAAACTAGGAATCCACTCAGGCCCACACCTCCCTGCCAGGTTTTACAGGTTCCAGGGGTACCCCTGAGCTTTCAGACACTTGTTAGGGACCCACTGAGCCAGATCTGTATTACAGGCTAGATTGGGGCTCAGCTCTTGGCCCCACAGGCTACTGTGTGACTTTTCTGAGCACTGGTTTTCTCATCTGTAAGATGGAGTTGGGGGATACCCACGTCCCAGGGGCAGCAGCCGTGTGAGTGGCAGTAGTAGAGTTCCTTTACGGTTAGTTGCCTCATGCTGTCTGTCTGATTGGAAACTGCTAACATCACACAAGAACTTGTTTCTTTGGGGGTGGGGGAGGCTTAGTCAATTCTGTAATTCCACGGACCATCTTCCTCCTAGCCTGCCTTTGGGTTCTCCAAATGAGGAGGAGAGGTGGGGGTGAAAGCAACCTGAGTCATCCAAAGAAACATGGGCTCAGAGCAGTCAGCAGTAGACTGCACAGCTGTACAGTGCTCCTGTCCCCAAGCCTTCTATACTCTAGAAGGAATGGGCCTGCAGACAGGTATTGGCCGCTGGACTCTGAAACCTACCTGGTGTCTTCTTTTCTGAAGCCCCTTGGGAGAGATTGCCAGCAATAGAGCTGGACAGTCCTGGCCTCTGCCAGTTCCTGCTTTATAACCCTGAATGTTTGGTGTGCCGCTTCGAGCTCTGGCTTCCACAACATGCAAATTGTAACTACCGCCCTGTTCCCCCAAGGGATGGGTTTCTCAACTTCAACTTCAACACTGCTGGCATTCTGGGCCAGATCATTCTGAGTTATGGGGCTAGCCTATGTATTGTGGGGTGACCAACGACAGTCCTGCTCCTACTCCTGATTCATCAGCTCTCTTCTCTTCACTTGTAACACCCAAAAATATGGCCAGGTATTGATTTCAGCATGTCCCCTTGGGGGACGTGAGTTTTAATCTGTTTTCCATAGCTATAGCCAGATACCTGAGTCTGGGTACTCTGTAAGAAGGAGAGGCCCAAGAGTGTGCAGTTCCCTCTAGTTTGGCTTCCAGGAAGGGTTGCTTGGCTATCCACCGCATGGTAGATGACATCAGAGTGGGAGCATGTATAGAGGAAGAGATCTCAGGGTGAGACTGGACGCCAGAGAGAAGGGGGAGGGGCCAGCCTTGTCCTTTTATAACAACCCACCCCCTGGGACCTTACTGAGGTCCCAGGAGAGCTACCCTAATCCCTTATTAGGGCAGTATAACTAATGACTAACTCCCTCCCACCAGGCTCCACTCTTAAAGGGCCCCACTTCTCACAGCACACTGGGGATGAAGCTTCCCACACAGAACCTTTGGACATGGACACGCTGTATCCAGACCTTATCAGAGGTGACATCTCTTACCCCTGTGTCAATCACAGCACCACAGTAAATGTGCAAATGAATTTGGAATGTCCTGGCTGCTGTGACCCTGATCCCGTGCCCGGAAAGGACTAGGTTAGAGGTGCTGGGAACAGTGCCTGGGACTCAGGCCCAGATCCCCTACTGCGCCTCCACCCAAGATAGCCTTCACCTGTGGGCGGGATCGATGCTGCCACTGTGTGTGCCACCCAGCTGTGCCAAAGTCTGGGTTTCAGAATGAACATGAAGGGTAACATACCAGGGCCACCCTCCCTGACGGGTTGGCTTCTAGTAAACTGTAGGATCTAGGGATCTTGTTGGAATTCCCTCCCCTGTGCTGGTGAGGTATGCAGAAAGTACTTGGTTGTAAGAGTCTCCTTAGGCAGGGCCTGATGCGGTACCTGTCAAGGTCTAGGGCACAGCGGACCTCAGTCACCACGGCAGTACAAACTAGAGCTAACGTGGCATTGGCAGTGAGGCAGGCCTGGATGCAGCCCTGGATGTAGGTAGTTATCATGGCAGCCCTTTGAGGGTGGCATTCTTCCACCACATGAATCTGCTGTTGCAGAGACAACAAAATGATCCCATACACCATCCACCTCCGCCAGGCTCTGTGTTTCGTACAGGCCCCACTTCAAAGCCTTCCTGCCTTTACATTTAAAATAAACCATTAAGGGAGCTGGACAGATGACTCAGCAGTTAAGAGCACTGGCTGCTCTTGCAGAGGACCTGGGTTCAATTCCCAGCACTCATAGAATGGCTAACAACCATCTGTAACTCCAGTTCCAGGGCACCCAGAGCCCTCTTCCGACCTTCTCTGGTACTGGACAACATTGGTGCATTTACATCCATGCAGTTGATACACTCATACACATAAAATCAAAAATAAAATATTTTTTTAAATAAAATAAGCGATTAAGGTGCTAAGCCTACATCTCCTCACAAACTGTGACCCTGAATTTCTTATCATTCCCACTCACTTTTTTTTGGACAGGGTCTTACCATCTAGCCCCAGCTGGTCTAGCCTAGAACTTCCAGTGAAGACCAGGCTGGCCTTAAACTCAACAAAGAACCACCTGCTTCTGCTGCTTGAGTTCTGGGATTAAAGGTTTGGGCCACTACACCTTGCCCCATGCACTTTTAAAATATAGATCGATAGGCATTATTCTTTTACTTGGTGGCTTTCTCATGGTATAATTTACACACCACAAATTGATCCACTGTAAGGAGAAGTCACTGACATTGGTAGTAAATAGGGCCGATCAGCTCTTACCCGATATAATTTTATAACATTTCTGTCACCCCATTTGCAATAAGTGCCCCTAATACATACTAATGCCTTCTCCATTTTGTCTTGTCCTCACTGTTTTGAAACTCTAAAAATATCACCCTTTTGTGATCTATGTTAATGCAGTAGCCCAGTTCGTTTTAATCACTGTGTAATACTCCATTTGTGAGTGTTCCATCCCTCTCAAACTCCTCTTCTGTTGGGGACTCAGCTTCTCCAAGCAGTTAACCTGATTGGAGTGCTTCCTAGTCACAGTCCAGTACAGAGCTGCTGGGTCTTGGCATTTGTGGATTTTCAGCTGGGCATCTGCACCCCAGGAGCCCCATCAGTGGATTCGCTCTGCTGTGTGCCTTGTTTGGTCTCTATTGTCAGACTTTCTGGTTTGTGGCAGTCTGCTGGCTGCCAAGTAGTGCCCCAGGGTGGTGCTTGCTAATGAGGGCAAACAGCCTTTTGTGCTGTTATTGGCCATTTGAGAGCCGTCTTCTGTGAACTGCCTGTATTTATCTTTGCCTCTGTCTCAGTGTGTTTTGTTGTTTGCCTTCTCTTGATTTGAAAGATTTCTTTATATGTACATCAGAAATACACATCTTTCACATGGTCGTGTTAGTGTTGTTTCCTCCTGAAGAGACTGCAGGCTCAGAGAGGTAGAAGTATGTGCCTGAGGGTCACCCAGCAGGGAAAGAGTACGTGGATTTGAGCTCGATGCCTTACGAGACATAGCAGCTGGGCGGTCCTGCTACTGAGCCCGGTGCCTGTGGGTGGCTCACTGTCGCTCTTGAGCCCAGTCCTTTCTCTGACAGATGCCAGGACCACTTGGGCCCTTCTTTGCTCTGTCCATTCAGCCTGGACTGCTGATGTACAGGTCACCACTGTGGTTTCTCACTCCAGGGAAGCTCTGGGTGGTTTCGTGGAGCAGGGTCCCCCCCCCCCTCCTTGATTGCCGGGCATGGGGAGTCTGGAAGTCTCCATGTCTAGCTGAGTTTGAGGGCGGACCACACCTCTGTTCTGCACCCTCATGGCTGCTGTGTAGAGGATTCTGGCTGCCGAGCTGGGAGGGCTGGCGGCCTGGCCTGCTGTCCACACGCATCCACAGCTGCTCCCCTCTCGTCCCTGGCTTCCCTTTTGTGGAAACCCTCAGAGCAGCAGATGTGAGCATTAGAGACAAACCTGGCCAGGGTTCAAGTTCTATGTGGCCTTGGGCCATGCACCCCCCACACCCCCCCTACCCCAACCCCTTAGCTTCTTGTAAAGTGAGCTCCCTGTCTCCCGAGATGAGAGATGACTGCGTGAAGATTCCAAGGTGCTCGAATCCTGCTGGGAAAAACTGTCAGCGACTAGTACATTTCTTACTGACCCAGCTTTGCCTTCATGGTGCCAAAGCTGGCTTTGAGTCTCACCACTGCAGAGCCAGGAGGCTTGGCAGTTTCACTGGTCTGGATGGTGCAGGTCTAACTCCTGAGACAGTGCTGAGCTTGATGGCTCACTGCATGGCTTATGGTCACTATGGTAGTCAGGAAGAGCCACAGCATGGGCTAGCTCTGGACCTCCTCTTCTTCTGCTCTGCTGCCCTGAGGGTCTGCTGTGCATTCTTCACTCTTCTACTCTAGAGCCTGCCCAGGCTGAGTGCCAGGCTGCATTGGGATGGGCCTGTGAGTGAGGCAGAAGCTCTCAAACCTCTGCAGACAGGTTCGATCACACACTGGGTCTGTCACACAGAGGTAGTGCCCCCCTTAAGGCTTCTTGGGTGGCATTTTTTTTTAAGTGTCTATTGCTTTCTTGGGACTGAAAGCAAATGTGGGTGGGGTGCCCATCAGAGACAAGCTGTGCCAAGCAGGTGCAAGAGGATTTCAGGATGTTCTGCTGGGGGCCTTGGCAACTGTCCCCACTGCCCCAGTGCCTTCACCCCCCTGAATTCAGGTGCCAGACCTACCCCTCACTGATAGGCCTCGTCCCTTGGGAGGCTTCTCAGACACTTCTATGCTCTGGGTCCTGCAAATCTAAGGTTAAGTTAGGATAGCTCTAAACTATTTAAACATCGCTTTGGCACACACCGAATCTGTGCTGTCCCATGCTTCTAGTGAGCAGAGAAAACACACCAGACAGTTGGGTTCAATTTTCTAGTCTGCCACCTACCAACTCTGTGACTTGAAATTACTTAGCCTCTCTGTGCTGTGCTCTCAGCTGTAAAATGGAGGTGATAATAGTTCTGGTTTCATGGGACCAGTGTGAGGATTAAGTGGACCCAGGCTCTGGTCCAGGTCTGATAATAGGCAGCATTATTAAAGACATCCACATCATTTACCATAGTTAATAGTTGGTGGCCACTTCATGCCCATCAGTAAAGAATGAAATAAATGTGAATGCTGAACTCCACTGGGTGCCACAGACATGCATGGCTTCTGAAGGTGTCAAAGGCACACTGGCTTCGAGTGGCATGCTTGGCCTGTCCCAGCAGATCACCAATGAAGGGTAGAAATGGCCAGCTACAAAAAAAAAAAAAAATAGACATGGCCATCTACATAAATTCCCTGAAATAGAGCTGGTAAAATATGTCACCTTTTTTTTGTTCTTGTCTGTGCTTCCACTACCCCCCCCATTTTCCAAATGTTCTGCAGTGAACACAGTTTTTATTTTAGTGAAAATAAAAACTACCAACTGTTCATTTAAAAAAAAAAAAAAAAAAAAAAAAAAGGAGAGGCTGTGCCAAGCTGAGGTGACTCCAGCAGGTCCCCAAATCCCGCCTGTCCTGTCCCTCCAAAGGATCCTCCTGTTCCTCAGAGAGCAGGGCCTCCTGTGGAGGGTTCCTGCCAGCAGCAGACACTCTTCCCCATGCCTGCTGCACAGGGAGAGCTGGGATGTGGCTTTCCAGGCCTGAGCTGGGAAGCATACAGCTACAGTGTGAAATACCACAGGGTGTCCAGAGCCAGGTTTTTGGATTACCATGTGCCTTGCCCAGCAAGCCCACCCCTTCATGGTGTCTACAACTAAGGATGGGTGTAGAGCCTGGCAGCCCTCTGGTATGTTCTCTGAGGTCACAGGGTACCAGAAAAGTCATTTGGTTAGAAGTATGCTCTGACCCCTGCCACTGAGTCATTTCACCCATCCAAGGGCCCCCTACTCAGAAGTGTGTGCAGTGGGCAGATGGCACAGTTCTGTTCTTCCAAAACAAGACCAGCCTGGGGTCCCGCTGTTGAGCTGAGTGTCCCATTATGGCACGTGGACTCTGCGTGCAAATCCTTGGTGGGAACTGATGAAGTGTCTTGCTTCTTATGATGCTTGTCCTCATCCCTTTTTGTCCCTGCAGCTGCAGGAAAAGGAGGTGACAATCTGTAAGCAGCTGCTCATTGATGGGTCTCTACAGTGAAGTGGTAGAGGGGAATCAAGGCTCATTCAGATGTGTAGCCTGGAACTGGGTTCTGGTCTGGTGCTCTTCTCTTCTGGGACCAGGGCTTCAGGAGCATTATTATAGAATGCCTGGGGGCACAAGATTTGGGGATGGTAGCACCCTTAGTCTCCTGCTCTGGAACACCATCCCAAAGCCCAGGTTCTGTGGTTCCTTTCCTGGAGCCCTGGGTGGAACAGTTAGCAGACCCTGCCTCGAGCTAGTTAGTGTCTCTTATCTCTGACATTATGTCAGAGCCAGGTTTAAAACAGACCTGGAGTTCAGTGGCTCAGCAGTGGTACTGTAGGTGGGTTGGTAATGTTAGATTGTAAAAAAGGGTGAACCCCAATAAAAGGCACATGAGGCTTAAGTCACTCCAGGAACATGTTTTACTTCCATGTGGTATTGTCAGCACGGGCCACCTGCAGACACATGATGGAACCGGACAGCATGGTAGGGGGCAGTGACAGGGGCAGAGAGGGGGCAGAGAGAGAGTTGGTGGCTGGGGTCCGCCCATTTATAGCCATGGACCTCGGGTACAGGGGAAGGGGTCAGAAGATTGACAGCTTCTGGAGGAAGTGGGCACCTGTGTCCCTTGGGATTGTGGGAAGCCCAGACCTAACAGCCCCCACCCCCTGGACTCTGTCTCTTCCAGGTCTGCAGCCTGAGGTTCCCCACAAGCTGTGTGGTCCCTCTGCCCCACACTCTGAGCTGCAGGGCATCCTCTCTTTTGCCTTCTGTCCCATGGCTTCTTCACGTGATGCGGAGAGAAGGGGCTGAAGGGAACCGAGCTCTACCTCCTATTTCTGTACCCCCATCTCAGGCCATCTTGACTGAGCACATAAAAACCCAGTACACCCAGTACATTGTGAATTCCAAATAAACATACAGTCTCCAGGACATACTGATGCTCAACAGTGATTCATCACTTAGCTGAAATTAAATTTTATTGGTCACTGTAGTTCCTACAGTTGCCAGAATGACAGCTTTGAAAGTATGATACCCCAAAAGCCTTATCCCAGGGAAGTCCAGTATTTCTTGAGAATCCATAGACAAAGGCAACTTGCTTCAAGGGCTAGGCATTTCCAAACTGAGGGGCAGCATCCAGATAAGCAAAGGACCCACCCTCAGGACTCCAGGAAAGAGGGCAGGCAGACAGATCACCTTGCGGCTAATTCTGGAATGTGGCCTTGTAGAAGTGACCCTGGGGTAACCACCCACCATGAGACGTGTATTGCTTAGTGGACAAGGGAAAGAAAGGTCAGGCTGAGAAAAGGAGGCAGACGGGGAAATGCTGGCCAGCAATGTGTAGGGGCCAGCAGAAGAGATGAGAGGGGCAGAGCGGAAGGCAGAGGGTAGGAGAAGACCAAGGGACCTGGGTATCCAGTAACGTACCTTTGGCCTGGGGCTGCAGCACAGGGACTGTCCATGGTGAAGCCATCTAGCAGCAGAAAGGACCTGGTCCTTGGGCCTGCTGTTTGCGTTCTGGAAGTAGGAAGAAGACAGAGCCCAACTGGACAGTGGAGTCCATCTGGGCTCATCAGAAATTGTGTGCAAGCCAGCATTTGACCAGTGTACAGAGAACTCTAAGCCTGCTTCACCTAATAAATTTTTTTGGTCTTTTTGAGACAGGATCTCCCTGTAGCCCCAGCTGTCCTGGAACTTACTATGTACACCAGGCTGTCCTTGAATTCACAGAGATCCGCCTGCCTCTGCCTCCTGAGTGCTGGGATTATAGGCATGTGCTACCACACCCAGCTTCACCTAATAATTATTATTGCTAATTATGAAGATATTGGATACTAGCTGTCATTCATCCAAATGCTTCTATATATGCTCAGGGGTCTTGTGCTATGGAGGGAGGAATTAAGACTCTAGGTTCTTGGGTTGCAAGTGATAAACAAACATTCCCACCTTGGAAGCAAAGAAGAATCCACTGTTTTTCTTTCTTTCTTTCTTTCTTTACTTATTTATTTATATTTTTAAGACAGAGTCTTCCTATAGCCCCAGCTAGCCTGGAACTCACTACATGGACCAGTCTGGCCTCAATCTTACAGAGATCTGCCTGCCTCTGCCTCCCAAGTCTGGGACTAAAGGTATGTGCCACCACGCCCAGCCTTCATCCTTTTGTGGAACCACAGATTTGTTTAGCAATCCCATGAGCTTTTGGAAAGAGCACAGGCATCTGGCATCATCACATGTATGGAAGCTGAGACTCAAAGGTAAAGAAAGCAGTTTGCGTAGGGCTGCACTCAGCTCTCCTCCCCATCACTGGCTGAAATTAAGGTACCAATAGCTCCCTATATTAAAGCACACAAGTTCTGCCTAATTAAGCAAAATTACACAGCCCTCCGCCCACCGTGCTGGCTCAGGAGCCGTGCTGGCTCAGGAGCCGGAACCCACGAGGTGGCGTCACCGTTTCCTCCTCTTGGGCCAGGGTGTGAATCAGCAGTTGTGGCTTTCGGCCACCCCTTGGCTTCCATTCAGCTCCACAGATGTGGCTTAATGTCTCCCCTGGGCCAGCTGTGGCCTCGAGCCAGAAAGAGGCAGCCCTGTCCTCAGAAAGGTCACCCCTGCCGACCTGATGAGCAGGTAGAGGGATCGGGACTGGGGTCGGAGACCTGGGCCTCCTGTTTTCCACCCGGAGAAGCATTCTCAGAGGGGGTGGACGAGGATGTGTCCTTGGGGGTGGGCAAGCTGGTACCATCTAGCAGAGGTCCTTGGCATGGACCTTGAGCCTGGAAGGGGGAGTACTGTTCAGTTCTCAGACGCTGCTCTGAGGCTGAGCGCTGCCCTCCATTCCCTCATGTTGGAGGTGTCACGTGACACTGATTTTTCCCATAGTATTTTCTTTTTTTTCTTTTTTCTTTTGTCTTTTTGAGACAGGGTCTCCCTGTAGCTCTGGCTGTCCTGGAACTCACTCTGTAGACCAGGCTGGCCTCAGACTCACAGAGACCCGCGTGCCTCTGCCTCCCAAGCTAGGATTAAAGGCGTGCGCCACATGCCCGGCATTTATTTATTTCTGTATGTGTATCAATGTACTGTCTGCATGCAAGTTTGTGCACCCGTGTCGTGCAATGCCGCGGAGGTCAGAAGAAGGTGTCGGATTCCCCTGGAACTGGAGTTCTCGTGGAATTGGAGTTTCAGACGGTTCTCGGCCGCCATGTGGGTGCTGGGGATAAAACCCGGGTCCTCTGTAAGAGCGGTCGGCGCTCTTAACCGCTAGGCCATCTCTCCAGCCCTCCCCCCCCCCCCCCCGCCATGGTATTTTCATTTGTTCCCTGGTCCTTCATGATCACTTATACTCATCACTGTCCTAAAATCATGGTGTCACATGACTTATCAGTAGATTTTTGTTGTTAAAAAAAACAATAATAAATAAATAAAATAAAAACAATAGTTTTTCAAACAGTGTCTGTATACTCACAATTTAGGGGGTTTTTTAATTTTAATTTTTATTTTTTTAATTTATTTTTGTATGTGTATGAATGTACTGTCTGCATGTAGGTTTGTGCACCCGTGTCGTGCAATGCCGCAGAGGTCAGAAGAGGGCCTCGGATTCCCCTGGAACTGGAGTTCTCCTGGAATTGGAGTTTGAGACGGTTCTTAGCCGCCATGTGGGTGCTGGGGATCGAACCTGGGTCCTCTGCAAGAGCAGTTGGTGCTCTTAACCGCTAGGCTATCTCTCCAGCCCCATGGTTTTTTTTATTTTAATGACTGTCATTTGACCTAATTTATTTCACTTGGAATCCTATGTATTTTATTAATTTAAAATCATTTAGAGGGCTGGAGAGATGGCCTAGCGGTTGAGAGCGCCGACTGCTCTTGCAGAGGACCCGTGTTCAATCCCCAGCACCCACATGGCGACCGAGAACCGTCTGAAACTCCAATTCCAGGAGAACTCCAGTTCCAGGGGAATCCGAGACCTTCTTCTGACCTCCGCGGCATTGCATGACACGGGTGCACAGACTTGCATGCAGACAGTACATTCATACACATACAGAAATAAATAAAAATTAATTAAAAAAGTAAATAAAATAATTTAGAGAAGGGAGCTGTAAAGTTCATGGGACTGCTAAACAAATCTGTGGTTCCACAAAAGGATGAAGGTTGGGTGTAGTGGTACACTCCTTTAATCTCAGCACTCAGGAGGCAGAGGCAGGTAGATCTCTGTGAGATTGAGGCCAGCCTGGTCTACATAGCAAGTTCTAGACCAGCTGAGACTACAGGGATACCCTGTCTCAAAAACAGAAATAAATAAGAAAAACAAAACAAAAAATCCAACCAAACAGAAAAGGATGGAAGGTCCCTGTGGAGAAGTCTCAGTGGTTGGAAGCCAGGGTGTGACATGGCTGTGCCAGGTCCTGGTTCTGTAATCGTGAGCCAGTGACTTAGCCTCTCTGTGCCTTTGTCCTCCTCTTCTGTGAAATGAGAGCAGGGAAATGCCTGTGGTGGCTTAGTCAGTAAAGGGTTGAGCTCAGTTCCTGGCACATAAAAGTGCTGAATTAATGGTTCCCTATTTTCTAAGGATAAACATTCGAGTACACTGTGTGAGGGCAGCGAGCTGACTAGAAGTAGAATACTGTCCACAGCCAGTTCCCCTTGCTATCTTTCCACCCCCATCAGTTTTCACACCAGTGATGTGTGCTTTTAACCAGCAACCCCAAGTAAACACAGCCAATCCGGGATGACCACACACTGCGACTGTGCTGCACTCAAAATGGACCTGGGTCCAGTCTACTAACATTCACCTGAGACTGATGAGTTCAGACATTCAGCAGGGTATTCAGTAAGGTGGGAATTATAACTGTCCAAAATAGCCTTAATGTCTATCATCAAGTCATGAATATATGGTTATATGCCATGTCACAGTGGACCTTTAAAAAACGTCCAGAGCGGGAGAGATGGCTCAGCAGTCAAGAGCACTGGCTGCTCATGGAGAGGATCTGGGTTTAGTTCCCAGCATCCACGTGGTGGCTAACTGTCTATACCTCCAGTTCCAGGGGATCCAGTGCCCTCTTCTGGCTCTACAGGCATGGCACAATATAGTGCATTATATACATGCAAGCAAAACACTCATAGACAAAAAGTGAAAATAAATGAATCAATATGGGGTGTGATGGAGCCCAGTACTCAGGAGGCAGATCTCTGTGAGCTCTAGGCCAGCCCGATCTACATAGCAAGTTCCAGGCCAGCTGGGGCTACAGGGAGACCCTACCTCAAAAAAAAAAGTCATTGGTTGCTGGCATGTTCTGAGTGGTTAGACCTATAGTGATTTGATCTCTATTCAACATACACAGTATCTTTAACTCATTATTGCTCCCTAATAACATAGTGTGGCAGCTATTTACATAGCACACACATTGTGCTGGGTATTTAAGTCATCTAGAGATGGTTTGAAGCAGATGAGAGAATCAAGAAGGTTCTCCACCTCTGTGGATGTTGCAGAGAATCCAGAACCATGTGGCCCCTCAAAGGTAGCAAGGGTGGCTGTATATATTGCAATCTTCAGTTAGAAGAATATTTTGTGGTAGAAAAGGGTCTAGGGAGTATGCCAAAAGCAAGGTCTCAGGTGGTGGGAACATGGACAGTTGCAAGACCTGGGATTCTGCATCACTCAGCTTGCCTGTTGAGCTCTGGGTGTAGCCAGTTCCTCAGCCTCCCAGGTCTCATCCTCATATAGAAACCGGAGCATGTGCACATCCCTGTGGTGCAGAGCAGCACGAGGGTGTCCCGAGCCCTGCGTATGGCCCGTGATTACATGGAGTTGTCTGTTCGTCTCCACCAAGTTAGGAGCCAGCAAGACCAGATGTGGGTGGCCAAGGGCACCCCCCAGAATCTGGCCTTTGCAAACTGCAAACACTTCACACGGGACAAGTGGCTTCCTGGCATGGATGAAGGGGAAGCCCATTTGTGCAGCCCCACTTCATCCAGCGCAGGACCTGACCAGTGACACAAGCCCAAGGTGTCACCAAGAGGCCCTTCAAAGGAGAGGAGCTAGCTTAGATGCCGTAGGTATAAGTTTTCTACTGCTATGACAAAATATCTGAGGCTGGGTAACTTAGAAAGAAAGAAGTTTTAAGGCGGGTGTGGTGGCGCACGCCTTTAGTCCTAGCACTTGGGAGGCAGAGGCAGGTGGATCTCTGAGAGTTCAAGGCCAGCCTGGTCTACAGAGCGAGTTCCACGCCAGCTGGGGCTATAGGGAAACCCTGTCTCAAAAAGACAAAAAAAAAAAAAAAAAGTTTTATTTAGCTCACTGGTATGGAGACACAAAGAGTCCAAATAGCATGGCAGGCAGTGGTGAGGGTCCTGTCCCACTAGGTTTAAGTGGCAAGACAGCATGCCAGAGAGCAGGACGCCAGAGAGCCAGAGTTGTTTCATATCAGCTTGGTTTTGTAGAGTTAATAGCATCCCAGGAAAACTAGCTCCTGTCCAATGCCCCGTCACTAGGCCACACCTCTTAAAGGTCCATGCTGCCAAATTGGGGCCCAAGCTTCCACCATATGAATGCTTAGGGTACAAATCACAGGGTTGTTTTAGGAAGACCCCATCTTGGGGATAGAGGCAGCCTGTGCCTGGGTGGAAGCTGTGCGGCGGAGTGGATGGTAAGGGCACGCAAGCGGCAGGCTTCTTCCTACCTCCTGGCCCTTGTCTCCCCTCTGACACCCCCACCAGGTCCCCTTGCCCTTCTGGCTTTCAGGGGTACCCAACTGTGGACACTTCCTACCCCCAGCTGTCAGGATCAGGATTGTTGGGTACATTTCTGTGAAACCACAGACTGGCCCCAGGCTGGGCTGGAACCCACTGTGTAGCCTAGACTGGCCTTGAATTCATGGTCCTCCTGCCTTAGCCTCCCAAGTGTTGGAATTACAGGCAGTCGCCAGCATGCCCCACTCTGAGTGGCCATTTTTAAAACAACCAGGGGTGGTCAGTGAGGTCAGGCCACGCCTGGCTTGTTTTCTTGCGTACTAATCCTGTGCTGGCTTCCCACAGCTGTGTCATTCTCTTTCCAGTACAGGAGTCACCCCATGTCATCTGGCCGAGTGCTAGAGGAAGGTGTTTTGTTTTCAGTATTTTTCTACTTGATAAACATGACAATCATACACATTCATGATGTACACTGTACATGTTCATGATGTACACTGTGACATCTCAATACACACCTGGTAAGGGTACTGGTGTGCTGTCACCTCAGACAATCCTTATTGCCATGTGGGACATTCCAGCTCCTGTCTCCTGGCTCCTCCCAAGTAAACAATTAATGTTTATGGTTGCCCTGTGGGCCTGTGGAACATTAAACAGCACTCCCTCTGTCAAAACACACCCTATCCCTAATAACCATACTCTCCACACACTTCCTAGCTTCTGGTCACCTCCAGTCTCTCTCTCTCTCTCTTTCTCTCTCTCTCTCTCTCCCCCCCCCCACCTGTCTCCCCCTGATCCTCATTTTTAGCTGCTGCTTGTGAGAACACAAAGTAATTGTGCCTGGTGTACTTCACTTAATATAATACTCTATTGTGTATGGGCCACATTTTCTCATCCATTCATTGTAGTCCCCTTGGTAGCTTCTGCTTCTTGGATGTTGTGAATGGTACCACAGTGAGGGCTGAGGCTGTTTCTTCAAATACTGATTTCACTTCCCTCGTAGTTATTTCCAGGAGTGGGGTTGCTGGGTCAGATGTGGTTTTTCCATAATGCTGTGCTAGTTTACAATCGCACGAACAGTAGAGGAGACTTCTCTTTTTCTTTGCACCATCTTTTTAATTGTTATTCTCCTGACAGGGGTGAGTTGATATCTCACTGTGATTTCAACTCTGCTCTGCCATTCTGGAGGATTCCATACTCTTGCTGAGGGTCCCAGTCCTAGTTTTTAGGAGTAGGTGCTCTGGAGTCAAGTCTTTAGTTCCCATTTTGGCACTCTCTCTGACCAGATGTATGACTTTGAGTGAGTGATATAACTTCTCTGAACAAAGTGGATTAGATCACAACCCCCACTCCATAGGGTTTTCTGGGAGAAGCAAGTGGTCATGAAAAGAACCCCTGTTGCCCCTCAAGACCTAGACATCTGTTTCTGGTATGGAGAGTATCCCCAAACTACACCAGCAGAATTAGCCCCCATGTGCTCTGCAGAGTTCCCAGCTGGCCTGTGGGCCTCTTGTCTGTTAAGTACCTGCCCACTGCCAGGCACTGTACTAGGACCTTTAGGGGCCTGACCACATGTCATGGGGTTTTGCATCCTATATCACACAGCCTGAATTCCATTCCCAGCTCTGTCAGACATGACTGTGTGTCAGCGGGTAATCCAGTCACCCTCTCTGAGTCCAAAGCTAGTAACATACTGCAAAGGAAGTCGTTGTAGTCATTGGCTACACAATAGTGTGTGCTGTCATCAGCTGGGCCATTGCCCTGAACAGTTGATGCAGCGCAGGCCCTGTCAACCCAGGACAAGCCCGTCAACACAGGGCAACCCCATCAACAGGGCAGGCCCCAACCACAGCTCTCACATTGCCCAAGCACCTTTTGGCCTGGCAGTCTTTGAGATCTCAGCCATCCCTGTGTTCCCGCCCTGGAGATGTTCCTAGAAAGCCAGCTTGCAGGTTGGTGTCCCGAGCCTGGGCTCCGGTGCCAGCACCGCTGCTTGCCATTGGAAAGTTCCCATGCCGCTCGGGCCAGATGTGTGCAGAGATGTGTGAGTTGGCAGCTGAGGTCCAGCCAGAGCCAGGGGCCCAGGCCAGGGGTGTTTCCAGCCCTCAGTACCTCTGCCTGCGAGCTGAGCACTCCCAGCCAGCCGTGCAGCAGCTCTTGCCCCTGTCCCCGAGGGCAAGGACTCCAACATGAGTGGAAATGGCCCCAAGTGTGGGTAGCCTGTGGACCTTCACTGTCCACCATTGACTTTTCCTGCTAACAGGGCTCCCACGGAAGAGTTCTAGTGCCTAAGGGAAGGTGCCATTCGTGGTATGAACTCCTGGCTTATTATTGCCAACTCTGGGTGCTGACTGACCAAATGAGGATAGCACTATCAGGCTCCTTTAACCCTTAGCTGGCCTCACCTGTAATCCTAGTACTTGGCCTGTGAAGGTAGGAGGATCAGGAGTTCAAGGTCAACCTCAGATAGATAGATAGATATCATGAACTCTCAAAGCCAGCCTGGAATACATGAATTGCTGTCTCAGAACAAAACAAAAAGACTGCTTTTTTTTTTTTTGGCTCTAGGTTTCTATCAGATTCTGCGACACACTGGCACTTATAAGGGTGGTCATAGGTAGGGCATGGACAGTCTGATACTCCCGACGTGCCTGAGTTTTCTCAGCCGGAGATGAGATGAGGCCCTCACAGAGCTGCTATGGCTCAGGCATTCTCTGTCCCTCTGTCACCACCCAAATCAGCCCCAGTTGGACACTCTCCTCCAGGCCCAGCATGTCCTTGTCACAAAGCAGCTCTGTTCCTGGTCCCCTTGGCTGAGCCATACATTCGGCCATTTCGGGAGCCTCGTGACTCTCCAGGCACAGAGCCTTCGAGGGACTGCCATGATCTTTGACTGCAGAGCCCTGTTTGGCTCTTTATCTCTCTTCCATCAGACATTTCCCAGAAGCCCACTGTCACCAGGCACTGGCAGAATGGTGGTAAGACAGACTGGCTCCTGGTGCTGGAGGCTCCCAGTAGGGTGTATGACACCCGTGCATGGCCCAGTGCCACAGGTGCCTTGCTGAGGGGGCAGTCCTGGGAACCCAGAGAACGGTGGCCCGACTTAGAGAGTGTGGTGAGGCTCCAGTGGGAGGTAACGTTGTGACAAAGCAGGAGGCAGAGTATCCCGAGGAGAGTCATATGTGCTGCCAAGGAAGAGGGGTGGATGGCAGAGCTCCCACACCCCCTCCACTGTGTGACATACACTGCCATCCACATGGCCACATCCCCGTAGGCCTGTGTGTGTCCACTCTGTGAAAAAATGAGCTGACCAGCAGTGCTCCTCTCCACCTCCCACCCGACTTCTGCTCATCACACCCGCACATAGGTGTAACCACCGTACTCAGCCACCGACCACCCAGCCTTCCTGTGTGCTGCATGGGAAAGAACAGCCTTGAATCTGAGTGTCCTAACCGGGGCTCAGCACCACACATACTTGTGTCTGGGCCCCATTCCAACCATCCACTTAATTGAAAAGAATGGAGAGAGAGAGAGAGAGAGAGAGAGAGAGAGAGAGAGAGAGAGAGAAATTGGAAGTCTGCCAGCCCCAGTGTTTCTTGCTGTGGTGGAGTTTGGTGGTTCTTCCTGCTGGTTTGGAGATGAGAAGGCCTGAGGCCTTGGAAAACTGGGAGAAGGGACTTCAGGGGTAGGTGGGCTGGGATGGAGTCTCATGTTGCTCCCCAACTTCTTGACAACACCAGGGTAACGCCACCTTTACAGCAGGTGATTTGTGAAGGCTGAGCACTTTGGTACATGCCTTCTTAGCTCTGGCACAATCCCAGGACAGGATCACATCTAAGCCCACACCTTGGCCTGCCTGCCTCTACCATCTCAGCATTTCCCCCAGTACCAGCCCTCCCTCCCAGCACCCAGCCCTCACTCTCAGCACCATGAAGTTTGGCAGCACTCCCTTCCAGGAGTAACTTGAATAAGCTTTCATTTAAAAGAAATCCACATTTTTCAGCACTTCCTGTGGCAAGGCTGCCATGAGATGTTGGGAAATCAAACAAACTGCAGTGTGTTGCAGTTTCACAAAGAGGCTGGAGGCGCTGACCTACATAGGTCAGATGTTGGGCAGACAGCCGGAGGGGGTTGGCAGATTGGAACCAGAGGGAGTTCAGGGTGTCCCTGAAGCTGTGGAATCATGTTTCCCATTAGTGTAGGCCTGAGTGGCCCAATGCGGCTACCTCACTCCCATGTTCCTGGATTCTGTCCCCCCCTTACTCCCATGGTCCTAGACTCTGTCCACCCCTCACTCCCATGGTCCTAGACGCTATCTCCACCCCCTCTCACTCCCATGGTCCTGGACTCTGCCCCCCCCCGACTCCCATAGTCCCAGACTCTGTCCCCCCTCACTCTCCATCTCTCCCCTCACTCTCCCTTTCATCCTCCTTCTTACCCCCCCCATTTTTCTTCTCTCTCTCCCACCCCACATCAAGCTTCCTCTCCCTGTCTCCAGAGGACTTGCTGTTCACCTTAGGCTCACAGCCAGAGGCAGACTCTAGAGCCCAGCCAGTCATTAATTCCCAGGCTCTTCGCTGAATCTCCAAAAGAAGCACAGCCCGGGGGGGAGGGCGGCTCAGCCTAGACCCACCCACCTTTTAGAGAGGATTTCTAATGCTGATGTCTGTGAACCTCAAACATCCCCCAAAGGCTCTCCAACAGGATATGGATCTATCTGGATCATTTTAAGTTAACTTTTATTGATAATTTATGGTATGATATTTTGGGGGTTTTAATTAATATATTTACTTTTTCTTTATGTGTATGAGTGTTTTGCTTGCATGTATGTAAGTGCATGCCCATGGAGGCCAGCAGAAGGTGTTGGTCCCCTTGAATTGGAGTTATGGATAGCTTTTAGTCGTTATGTAAGTGCTGGGAAACAAACCTGGGCCACTGCAAGAGCAGCCAGTGTTCCTAACCACTAAGCCATCTCTCTGGCCTCGTATGATGTTTTGTTTTGTTTTGGTCTTTTTGAGACAGGGTCTCCCTTTAGCCCAGCTGTTCTGGAACTCACTCTGTAGACCAGGCTGGCCTTGAACTCACAGAGATCCTCCTGCCTCTGCCTCCCTAGTGCTAGGATTAAAGGAGTGTGCCACCACGCCTAGCTCTAGTATGATGTTTTGATACTTAATTTGTATTACAATCACATTGCTAATTAGCATATGAATCACCTTAAATATTTATCCTTTTCCAACTCAGAGACTTTCCTCACCTATTTTGAAACATGTAGCACCTTATTGTTAAAATTAACCACATTTCACCGTGCAATAGAAAACCAGCTCCCGGGGGCTGGAGAGATGGCCTAGTGGTTGAGAGCACCGATAGCTCTTGCACAGGACCCGCGTTTTATCCCCAGCACCCACATGGTGGCTGAGAGCTGTCCTTGGCTTCAGTTCCAGGGGAATCCAACACACACTTCTGACATCTGAGGCGTTCCAGGACATGGGTGCACAGATCTGCATGCAAACAGTACATTCATACACATAAAAAATAAATAAAAAATTTTTAAAAGTTAAAAAAAAACAGCTCCTTCCTTCCATCTGACTGTAGCCCTAGTCCTGACCAGCTCCTCCTTCCATCTGACTGTAGCCCTAGTCCTGACCAGCTCCTCCTTCCATCTGACTGTAGCACTAGTACTGACCAGCTCTCTCCTTCCATCTGACTGTAGCACTAGTCCTGACCAGCTCCTCCTTCCATCTGACTGTAGCACTAGTCCTGACCAGCTCCTCCTTCCATCTGACTGTAGCACTAGTCCTGACCAGCTCCTCCTTCCATCTGACTGTAGCACTAGTCCTGACCAGCTCCTCCTTCCATCTGACTGTAGCACTAGTCCTGACCAGCTCCTCCTTCCATCTGACTGTAGCACTAGTCCTGACCAGCTCCTCCTTCCATCTGACTGTAGCACTAGTCCTGACCAGCTCCTCCTTCCATCTGACTGTAGCACTAGTCCTGACCAGCTCCTCCTTCCATCTGACTGTAGCACTAGTCCTGACCAGCTCCTCCTTCCATCTGACTGTAGCACTAGTCCTGACCAGCTCCTCCTTCCATCTGACTGTAGCACTAGTCCTGACCAGCTCCTCCTTCCATCTGACTGTAGCACTAGTCCTGACCAGCTCCTCCTTCCATCTGACTGTAGCACTAGTCCTGACCAGCTCCTCCTTCCATCTGACTGTAGCACTAGTCCTGACCAGCTCCTCCTTCCATCTGACTGTAGCACTAGTCCTGACCAGCTCCTCCTTCCATCTGACTGTAGCACTAGTCCTGACCAGCTCCTCCTTCCATCTGACTGTAGCACTAGTCCTGACCAGCTCCTCCTTCCATCTGACTGTAGCACTAGTCCTGACCAGCTCCTCCTTCCATCTGACTGTAGCACTAGTCCTGACCAGCTCCCTCCTTCCATCTGACTGTAGCACTAGTCCTGACCACCCCCTCCTTCCATCTGACTGTAGCACTAGTCCTGACCAGCTCCCTCCTTCCATCTGACTGTAGCACTAGTCCTGACCAGCTCCCTCCTTCCATCTGACTGTAGCACTAGTCCTGACCATCTCCTCCTTCCATCTGACTGTAGCACTAGTCCTGACCAGCTCCCTCCTTCCATCTGACTGTAGCACTAGTACTGACCAGCTCCTCCTTCCATCTGACTGTAGCATTAGTCCCTTGACCAGCTCCTCCCTTCCCTCTGGACTTCCCTTAGCAGAGTGACTTTGGGGGCTGCATCTGATGAAGCACGATTGGGCTGCAAAGCAGGGCTGTGTTAGTTATCCTGGGCTGAGGCTCACTAGGCTAATGTGGTCTTTGAGCAGAAGGTGCGTCCTCTCAATGATGCTATCTCTCTGTCATTCATCAAAAAGGGCTGCATTGGGGGCTGGAGAGATGACTCAGTGGTTAAGAGCACCTATTGCTCTTGCAGAGGACCTGGGTTCTAGTCCCAGCACCCACATGGTGGCTAAGAACCATCTTTAACTCCAGTTCCAGGGGAATCCAACACCCTCTTCTGACCTCTGCAGCATTGCATGACACGGGTGCACCGAACTACGTGCAGACAGTACATTCATACACATAAAATATAATAAAATAAAAAAAAATTTTTTAAAGGGCTGCATTCTTTTCTGGGAGCAAGAGCAGCAGCATTCTGGGGCCCCAGCCCCAACCTCTCCCATGGGGAGCCCCAACCTCTCCCATGGGGAGCCCCAGCCTCTCCCGTGTGGAGCCCCAGCTTCTGGTTCTAATCCTCCTCCCCACTGGCTAAGTGGCCCTGAGCAAGTAACTCCAGTTTCTGGCCTTATATCCTTAACTATAAAATAAGGAACCATCTAGAGCAAGGACATCACATAGTAAAGTTTTGGGAGCCTCTGCTCTGTGCCCAGAGTCCAGGCCCTGTCTACAGGCTCTACTGATGGTCGCCTGTGGCTCCAGGGACCCACAGTATCTACGGATTTGGCATGCCCGATGCTGGTTACACCCTGTACCACATATAGAAGAGCTAAAAGTGGCACTCTGCTATGGAAACCAGGGTAGACAGCCCAGAGGCCCACCCACTTGGCCTCTAAAGGATCCTGGGGCTTATTGGAAGCCAATTTGACAGCTAGCCTAAAAGTTTTCCAGATTTACAGTTCTGTGAGCAAGCCATTGTGAGGGAGCCCCAGAGGAACACAAGGAACTTGCAAGTTCCCTGTTGCAAGGGTCCACAGATGAAAGTCTAACCCTAAGGAAATTACTCTGTCTTCATTTGCATGAAGGGGTTTGTAAGTCAAGATGGTAGCATGCATTTTACCATTCTGCCTACCCCATGGCAGACATTGCTAATGGATTACAGAGCACCTATGCAGGGAAACAGCCCCAGTCTCTCTTGTGCCTTTTCTTTAGATTTTCAGTTTCAATCACCCAGGTCCCATTCCATACTACCCAGTAGCATGAAAGAGCAAGGAAAAAGCTTCTGATAAATAAAAGCTTCTATAATAAACTCAGAAATGGAGTTTATTATAAGCACTCAGCCTCGTTCTGAGTTCTCCTGTCATCACTGGAGATTTTCTGTGTCCATAGATGACAACCTGTACTGTATATTCCAGCACACATTGCTTCTCACACACACTCATTTTGTCAATTCAGTTGCTTTCAGAGGGAAACTTGAGCTGTCTACCATAAATGGAAAATCAGGAACCCTTGCTAGAAATAGAAGGAAGAGAAACTGAAGGAAAGAAGAAACTGCTTTCCATTCTTGCTGGCCAGTATGGCCTGCTCTGATATTGCTGGTTCTTTATGAAAGGAGGAGACTAACAAGCATTGGAAAGAGTGCAAAGAAGCAACTGTCAGCCTCTGGTCAGCGCAGCTCTCAGTGTGATGACTTCGTCCTGTGGCCAGTACAGCAGCCCCACCTTGTCATCACTCTCACTCAGCTTAGAGTTGGAGGAAGCCCTAGCAATCGATCTGCAAAACAGAGATTGGAGGACTTCCCCCCACCCACCCCAAAGCCTCCAAGGAACACCTTATGTTTGGGGTTCATGGATGAAACCATCTAAGGTCACAGCACTGTGAGGGCCAGACAACAGCTGCAGGTTGTCACTGCCCTGGGGACAGCCCGTCCATGTCCTAGGGTCTTTCCAGGTGCTGCAGCCAAATGCCAGGGTCCAGCTAGTGGGTCACCATGAAGAAGGTGTGCCCATTCACCCAAGATTCCAGAGTCCCACAGATGTGGCTTGGCTGTCTCTGTCCTGCCAGGGCCCAGCTCTTCTGATTTACCAAGGGCCTGTAAGCTGGAGTCTGGCTTCAGGCCTTATTCTTGGGAAAACTGACCTTTTGGCTACCGACACTGAAAACATCCCCTCTGTGGGGCAGATGAAGGCACTTGAACCCTGCCAAGGGCGATAAGGGTGAAGGATTAAGCAATGTTTGGAGAACATTTTCCTATAAGCCCCAGTCATCAGCTGAAATTTTATTCAGTAAAAGTGCTCCATTTCTGGAAATTTCCACCAGCTTGGGAGGTAGGAAGGAATACCATCTTTGGCCCATACTGGAAAGAACACACAGGTTCCAAAAGGCAGATGGTTTACTCTACCTCACACTGTTAGGGGTGAAGATCCCACAGCCAAACCCAGTTGAGTCCCCAGCCTTCCAGAGCTAGCATGTACAGCCTCACGCTCAGCATCCCTGAAGCCCTAGCTGCACTGGTACATAGTACATGGTGGCCTTGGCCAGGATAACAGAAGATTCTGGCCTGGGGTTCAAAGAAGAAAGTGTTCTTCTATCTTTCCAGAAAGAGATGCTTTTTTTTTCCAGGTTAGCAAATACAGATGGCCCCTGGCTCCTGAGAGTTTGACTTGGTATTTGTCTTTTAACCACACTTTGATTTTGAGTTTGGCTCTTTCCTCAGGCGGGTGCTGTTTAGTCAGATTTTCCTGTGATACTGCAGCATAAGGTCACAGCTCCCAGCCGCCATGCAACAGAGGTGAACACACAGTAGACAGTCCACAGTACAGCTGAGCCGGACCATCGGAGAGGTCAGGTGAAATCAATATATTTTCTCTATGTTCAATTTGGAGATTTATCAGGACATAACATATCACAGGTCACAGAACATGTGTACAGTATAAGACAATCTAGAAATATAACCTCAAGAGCACAGGGGGCTTTTGGTAAAGATTTTTATTTTATGTGTATGAGTGTTTTGCCTGCATTTACATATGTGCACCACATATGTACAGAACCTGAAATATCTCTGAAATTGTGGGGCATTCTGTCACAATGACTAGAAAGCAAACAGGATGGTGATGAAGGCAGGGTCTCACTGTGTAGCCCAGGCTATCCTCCAACTCCTAATCTTCTTTCTTCGGCCTCTGGAGTGTTGGGATTATAGGCATCATCATCAGCATTTTTCATTCATTCATGATGAATGAATGAAAACAGATAATAGTTGTGTTGCTTTTCTGTTACTGTAACAAAATGGCTAAGATAAGCAACTTATAATAAGGGAAGCTTGGGGCTGGAGAGATGGCTCAGTGGTTAAGAGCACTGGATGTTCTTGCATTCGGCCGGAGTTTTAATCCTAGTACCCACGTGGTGGCTAACAACCATTAGTAACTCCAGTTCTGGGAGGTCTGACACCCTTTTCTGTCCTCTGCTGGCATTTCAGGACACAGATGCACTGACACACACACACAGGCAGAATACTAATGCTCATAAAAAATAAATAAATAAAAATAAAAGAAGAAATAGGGAAGCTAACTCTGGCTCCTCGTTTCAGGGGCCTGCGGTCAGTTGGCGCCTTTATGTGGATCTGTGGTGACGGCACGCATCATGGTGGGACAATTCCTTGTGGTGGCCAAGGAGCAAAGAGAAAGACAGGAAGGGGCAGGGGTCCCAGAATGCTTTTCTAGGACAAGCCCTCAGTGCCCTAACTTCCTTCTAGAAGTCTCCATGGGTGACCAAGCCTGTGACACATGGGTCTTGTGAGGACACTCGCCAAACTGCAGCATGGTTCTCACCGTGGTTTCCATCTGCCTCTCCCATGGCTTGCACCCTGGCCATCTTTTTCCTGCTTCCTTGTCGTCCACGTTCCCTTCAGGGCAGTGTCTGATCAAGTCTTCTTTTACATGTCTCTTGTAATTGAGTTAGTTATTTTCTATTCTTGAGTTTTGAGATTTTTAAAAATATCTACCCCATAGAGATGTCACTTCTCAGATGGGACACACATGCCTTGAGGGATGTACTGTGGAAAAGGAGTTTATATATATATATAGAATCACATGCAGGGAACATGATGTAGAATATATAAAGCTCTATAAGGAATCTGTGGGGGAAAATGTACATTGTGATAAAATGTATATCGCACACATTTAAAATAGCAACCATCTCCAAGTGTACAGTTTCTTGTGTAAAACTCACCACCATTCGTCTCCAGAATCTTCATCTTCCTTAGCTGAAACTCAGCCCTCAACAGCCAGTTCTCAAGTCACCGTCTGGCAGCCACCATCCTGCTCTCTGGCTGGGGCTACCTCAGTCACACAGTATTTGTCCTCTTGTGATTGCTATTTCACTTAGCATAATGCCTCAATCCACATTGTAATACATATTAACATTTATTTCCTTTAAGACTGAGCAGTATCCCACATCTTCTTCATCCATGTGGTTCAGTTCATTTTGTATACTGCTAAAAAGAATATCACAGGATGGTTCATTTATAATGAATGGAAACTGGTTGGTTCAAATTTCTGGAGACTGTAAGTCCCAGGTCTAGGGGCCCCTGGTATGAGCCTTCCTGTCTGCCATCCTGTGGTGGAAGGTGTTACGTAGAGGATGGGCTAACAGAAGGTGAGAGGGACAAAAGAAGGTAGAAATTGTCCTTTCTTTTTTTAACTGACTTTTATAAGGAACCCATTCTTGTGACGGTGGCATTATTTGATTCATAAGACAGAAACTTCTCATTAAGCCTCCGTTCACAACATGTACTTTCTGAGAAACTCATTCAGACTGAGGTTCCATGCATTCATAGTTCTGTGCATTGGTAAGTAGGCATTTGTGTGTTTCCACCTTCTGGCTGTTATGAACAACACTGTCATAAGAAGTCATTTTTAATGCATTAACATCAAGCCACTGAGTGTTGCTGAATTTGGGATATAATCTAAAAGCCAGGGTTTGGTATGTCAGAACTGGTTTGGTTTCAAGGAACAGAAACTCTTTTTTTTTTTCCTTTGGAAACTAACTCTTAACTGGATTAAACTAGAAAGAAACTATGTATTAGTCAGCTTTATGTTACTGCAGTTACATACCTGTGGTCATTAACTTTTAAAAATAGATTTGTTTGGCTTATACTTTTGAAATTTCAAGTCCACGATGACTTCCCTGTGGGTTTGGGCCTTTGTTGGTGGTGCCAGGTGAGAGGGCAGGAGCAGGTCAAAGCCAGGGGGTCAGCTCTTAAGCTAGAAGTGCCAGAGTCTGGGATCAGATCAGCAGTCCCCTTCAAGGGCATTCCTCCAACAGCCTAAACCTCCCTCTTCCCCACCACTTAAAGGTCCCAGCCCCTCCCAATACTTCCAAACCTAGGAGCCAAACAATCACTTTTGGACCTTTGGATAATCAAATAATGCTCAAACCATGACAGTCTGCTTTGGGGGTCTATTTTTGGTGTTGTTGGGGTGTGTGTGTGTGTGTGTGTGTGTGTGTGTGTGTGTGACAGTGAAATGTCCAGGAGTTGACCTGGAGATTGACCAGAGATTCGGCACCCAGGGATTCGGCAGTATCACGGGGGTGCAGCCTTCCTTACTCAGCTTCCCATGTAACACATGCTTGTCATGGAGTAAACCCTAGCTTCGTGTTCTCCCACTGGCCATTGCAGGGGACAGATCTCCTTATGACAGCATCAGAAGTCCTAGCTTGGGTCAGGTGCAGGCCCTGACTTTGTGGCCAGGGCCTGACAGTGCTGTGTCTGGCCAGGCCTAGGAGACATACCTACCCTGTCACCAAGACAGAAAGAAAAGAGAGATGATTCTCCAAGGGAAATTGTTGTTGAAACCAAAAGAAGGGTACAGACAGGAACATGAGATGAGCACAGCAAGGGAGACTCCTGGTACACACCGAGCACCAGGCAAGGTCCACAACTCTTCATTATTGTCTGTGGTCCTCAAGGAGGCTGCTGTCTCCACTCCAGAGCTAAGGATACCGTAGCTATAGAAGTCAGCACTTTCTGAGTGTCACACAGCAGTAGAGGTACTATCAGAACCCAGACGTTCCTCCAGCCCCAAGCCCCACACAGAGCTAAACCTGCAGAGGACAAGCTTTGTGAAAGTTTGGTTTGTGCCTAGAAGTACCACATTAAATTTGGTTTAGGGCTTGATTCCAGTAAAGCAGTTAGGCCTGGTGCAATCCTTGTGCTGTATGTGAAGAACTTCAGAGATTGTAGACAAGAGGTGGAGAATGAAGTGTGCAAGCAAGTTTTCCACTCAGGGAGCGGGCTTGTATTGGTTCTAAGAAAAAACAAAATATTTGACAGCTTTTCTTAATGCTTCCTTCCTTCCTTCCTTCCTTCCTTCCTTCCTTCCTTCCTTTCTTTCTCTCTTTTTTTCTTCTAATCCTCATTGGCACTTTCTTTAACAGACAGCCACCCAAACTTTGTTTGAACATTCCCAGGCACAGAGACCTTTACTACAGAGTTTCGACTTTGTAGGTCTCAGATTTCCCAACTAGAAGATAGTCATTGGCCTAACTGAGTTCTGCAGCTTTAACTTCTTGTTGGAGATGCAGGATTCTCTTTTCTAATGTCTTTGCCCTTCTTCAAACCATTTTCCACATAAGAACTGGAGGGATATATATGCCTTTATAAAATGTATTTAAGATATTCAATATTAATATATTCATAATATATTTAAAAGTATATAGTGATGGGGCTAGAAAGATGGCTCAGTGGTTAAGAACACTGGCTGCTCTTGCAGAGGACCAAGGTTCATTTCCCAGCACCCACATGGTGCCTAATAACTGTCCATAACCCCAGTTCCAGGGAATCCAACACCCTCTTCTGGCTTCCATGGGCACTGCACAATACATGTACACTTAACATACATGCAGGCACTACATAATATATGTAAAATGAAAATAATAATTTTTTTAAAAATTATACACACGCACAGTTAGAGGTTGGCAGTGTTGTTCTTATGGTAGTATGTACTTAGCATGAACAAGGCCTGCTTTTAAATTATACGCACACACAGTGAGAGAGAGGTTGGCAGCGTTGTTCTTATGGTAGTATGTACTTAGCATAAACAAGACCCGATTCCATACCCAGCCTACTAAATGTGTGTATGATATATATATGTATGTCACATATACACACATGAAATCATATCATGTACATGTATGCCTCTCATATATATATATCAATGATATATAATCACAAACAGTTGGATTTGATCACTATATGTGGTATGCATGTATCGTTAATCATACCATATCCTATAAATATGTACAAATAAAATAATTGATTAAGCTGTATCTATTATAATTATACAGATTTATTATCAGTCAGTATACATAACCCTCTGTGGCTCAAGAAGAAGTTATAGACCCAGGAAACATGACGATCTGTAGACTTAGCTTCAAGCTGAGATAGATGTAAAGGTCAAACTAGGACCTTGGAATCTTCTCATGTGGGTTCATTCTCTGGCAGACCCAGCCACAGAGGTGGTAAGGTGGCTCTAGCAGCCTCCGAGGGAGCACTGGTCTTTCTCAAGAGTTGGAGTCCCAAGGCTGACTCTTACTGGCTCTGATTGGTCAATCCCAGGTCACATGTTTACTTCTCTCCTAATGACCATGGATAGAGCCACTTCTGTTTTTAAGGGGTTGGGCAAGGTAGGGAAGGAAGGAGGCTCCCAGGAGCAAAGTCAGGATGCTCTGATAACCAATGCTGAGCAAAGCCAGCAGGGGGCGGGCTCCTGGGCAAGCTCATTGAGCTATGTGCCTGACTGCCAGGCTTGGTTTTCCCAAGTTTCTTATCAGTATATTGTTTCCTCTGTGTGCTGTGACATACGACAAAGGTCAGAGAAACACCCTTGGCTTGCTAAGAAGGTTTCTCACATCTTTCCTGGGAAGCAGAGGAAAGAGGTGCTATTAGCCCAGTTCACAGATGGAGAAGCTGGGACGCATGGGAAAATCTGGCTTGGCCTCATTGGTGGAAATGTGAAGGTGGTTCAGTACGAGGAGAGGAGGAGAGGCTAAGAGTGCAGGTGCTCTGACTTGTCTTGATAAAAAGTTCATTTTTAAGAATTACTCTGGCAGAAGAGTCAGCCACGTAGTTCCTGCACCATGTGGGGTACAGCACACATCCTTACAGTGCCGAAAGTAGGGCTTCCCAGAATGACCCTTGCCATCCCTTCCTCATGCCTGATGTCATGCGTGGCTCTCTGTACAGCTCTGCAGGGAAGGGCTGTTGTTCCCTTTTATTGAGGAGGGAGCTAAGGCTTAGGGACAAAAGGGACTAGTCCAGCTGGTCCTTGGCAGAGCTGAGATTGAAACACGGGGTTTCCTGGCTCTGATTCTCACTTCTGGATCTCACAGATGAAAGACCCTTGTTACGTCTTGTGTTGCTGTAACACAGTAACACAGATGGGTAACTGGTAAGGAATGGAGATTTATTTCTTATAGGTTGGAAAGTCCAAGATCTAGGAGTTAGCATCTGACAAGGACCTTTGTGTCACTTAACCCATGGCAGAAGAAGGAAGGACAAGAGGGCGTGACCAAAATCACTTTCCTAACCAATGCATCAGTCATCATGAACCCATGCTGAGCTAATGCTCAGAATCCATTTAAGACCTCTCAAAGCTCCACCTTCCCACACTTTAGTTCACTAGGAATGAAGTATCCAATGCCTGGATGGAGGAGGGCAGTCCTAACCATGTCACCAGCCCCCGCCCCTTAGACTAACACCTGTCTTCTCTGTTCCTCCCTGCAGGTCTACATCATCAGAGTCACGTGGTCCAGTGGCTCTACCGAGGCCATTTACCGGCGCTACAGCAAATTCTTTGACCTACAGGTAAGCATTTGGAGTGAGAAGAGGGTTAATTAGACTTACCTTCCATTATGACTTAAGAACCTAGTCTTCTCACATTCTAGACTCTAAAATCACCTGCCTCACTTTGGGTCCTTTTCTGATTTGTGTTTTTTGAGAAGTTTAGCTAAATAAGAGAAGAGATACCAGTTAGCTTCCCCCAAGGGGGGCTTCTCTGGAAGCCTTTCCATGTGGCCATGCTGCTGTGTTGAACTGAGTTCTACAGTGACCGTGTGCTGGGGGAGCTCAGGCAGTTGAGTCCGACACCTTGCACTCACTCTCCACCCATCCCTACCTGCTGGCTTTTACACCATTGATTCTCACAAGGACCTTTTCCTGTGCTCTCCTCCTACCCCACTTGTTGGCCTGGGTAACTCATTCTGCCCCTCAAGGCTCCCAGCTACTGGAAGCCTTATCTGACTTTGTCCTCTGACCAACAGGGCCCATCTGTTGTGTACCCACCCACTTCTTCGGACTTCTCAATATTGAACTTGTCAGCTTGTCTGTCTCTTCCTCTAGACTGAATACCATGTCTTCCTCATCCTTTCTCTCTATAATGTTTTTATTCAAGACCTGGCACATAGGGCATGTCTATGTAGTACTTTGTGCATGCTTTCATGAATGAGTGAGTGAATGAATGAATAGATGAATGAGTCGCATGTGTGCCACTAGCTAGACAGCATGTGGACAGCTTGGTATGAGCCATCTGCATAGGCTGGAGCATCAGCACTAAACCTGAAGACTAGAAGTTTCATCTCAGTGTCACCAAAGACAGACAGATCCAAGGAGACCTGAGAAGCTGGGATCCCTCACATCAGAGTAGGATAGGACAAAAGTTCTTTAGGTGTGTGCCACAGATACTAGGAGTTCCCAGCTTTCTGGACCTTTGTGCATTCTCCCTACTGTGTGGCAGAGTCCACTGCAACCCTCCACCCCACAGTGACTGAATGGTGCCTGCCCTGCCAGACACAGAACCAACCCAGATTTGCTTCAGTAGATAAAGATATATTGGCCAATGTAACTGAATGTCCTAGGAGAAGGCTTCTAGCCCTCAAGGACAGCTTAGTGCAAGGTGTGGCAGTTTGAATGAGAATGTCCTCCATAGGCTCCAAGTGTTTAAACACTTTGTCCCCAGTTGGTGGCACTGCTTAGAAAGGTGGAGGAGGTGTGGTCTTATTGGAGGAAGCACGTCCCTGGGAGTGGGCTTTAACTTTGCCCATTTCCATTAGGGTTTTCTCTGTCTCCTGTGTCTGTTTGAAGAAGTGAGCTGAGCGCTCAGCGTTTTGTTCCCGCTCCCTCTCCTTCCAGGTCCCCCACCATGATGGACTCGTGTCCCTCTGGAACTGTGAGCCCAATAAACAGTTCCTTCTATAAGCTGCCTTAGTCATGGTGTTTTATCACAGCAACAGAAAAGTAATTAATACACATGGTTTCCATTCTGTCACCTGACCTGATCTCTCCCTCCACGTCTCCGCTTCCACGCTGTTGGCTCTGTTCCCTACCACTCATGATTTCAAATTGACTCTAGCAGCTCCAGGCTCACACTCTGCAGGAAAGAGTGACAGTCCCTTTTCAGAAGTCACAGCAGCTCAGCCTGGCATGGTGGTGCACGCCTTTAATCGGGAGGCAGAGGTAGCCGGATCTCTGTGAGTTCAAGGGCAGCCTGGTCTACAGAGCTAGTTCCAGGCCAGGACAGCTAGGGCTACAGGGAGACCCTGTCTCAAAAACACCAAAAGAAAAAAAAAAAAAAAAAGTCCCAGCAGCAGCTCTCCACTAGGCACTATGAGTGAGTAGTTTGACAGCCAGTGGGCTTTGTAGGACGGCTCTTCCACCTTTAACGCAAAGGGTAGGTAGGGAAGGAGGTCTCAGGCCCTCCCAGGGGCTGGATGATGACAACCACAGGCATCCTTGACTATACAGACCCAAGCTATTCCTGGAGAATTTCTCCAGCCTGTGTCCTGCTGTTGTAAGGGAGGAGAACAGATAGCAATGGGCTCCCAACTGCCTTCTCTAGAACAGCTAAAATGATCTCTAATACCTCCATGACACACAGCCAACATGCTGCCTCATGCAAAGCAATTGAGAGACTGTCGCCTAATTGTTTTTAAATGTAATGAACTCATTTGTGATGCTTTGCGTTTAACAGCATGCAGCCACATCTACCAGTATCACAGACAAATTATAATTTTCTGCTGCTCATGAGCTGAATATAAATAAACAAGTCTATCTATAAAAGTGGCCGTAGGGCTAGGGTACATCTGAGAGGGAAATTGCCTCTCACACACAAGGCCACGAGTTTGATCCCAGGCCCATAATAAATAAGCGAGCCACTAAAATGGGCATAGTAGGAGCAGACAGGGAAGAGGTAAACGCATGGGGCAGGGGCGATACCCAGTACCCTCCAGTGCCTCGAGCAGGAGACATAGCCTAAGGGTAGCCAGGGACGGGTCGGGCCACCCCAGCCTTTCACACAGACCTATGGCTTTTGTGCATTGCTGGCCTGTGATGGTGTTTACCTTGGAAGTGTGTGTTCAGGGGCCTCTTGCCAGGCTGGCATCTCCATTAAGGAGCAGTGAGGCTGGAGACCAAGGACAATGTGACTGTTGTTCCAAGGATATTTACATCTGCAGAGTGGAAGATACTCAACTAGTTGACCCATGAAAGAGAGGAGTGGGCTGGATTCATGGGGAAGAAGAGAAAAATGTGCTCCCTGGAACAAATGCTGCTATGGCCTGAGAAGGGTCATTGGCCACCGGCAGCTCCCAGCCGTCTGTCCTGTGGCCTCAGGTCCCACCTGCTGTGTTTCCAGCCAGTGTCTCTCAGATCTGCCTCTTCACTTGCCCGTTGGCCCACATCTGCCAAGTATCTGTCCCTTGGTTGGCGTCTTTAGTCCCTGTGAAGTGTCTGTCCCTGTTCTCAGCAATGTGGAGTCCCTGGGTGCCAGTTCCAGACTCCAGGGGAGAGAATCTGGTGGTCTCCAGGGTCCTGGGTCAGAGTCCACGCCATCTGTCCACTCTGACAAGAAGTGGGAGACACTGGAAGTCCTAGAAGTACACGTGTGAATGTGTCCAATTGCTGGCATGTTGAAGCGTGTAGCTAAACCCTTACTTGACTTCCCTATTCCAGATTAGCCTAAGGCTGAAGACTGGCCTAGATTTAAGGTTCAGCTTTGCCTGTTCAGGTCTCAGCTTGGTGTCACCTCTGTCAGCTTCTGAGCCTGAGTTTCTTCCTCTGCATAATGGGACATCTTCCCTCATATGTTTGTGACAGTTAAATGAGATGGGCCTGGCTCAGCACATTAGCTGTCATCTGTCCCTGTGTATGGATATGATGCTCCCAGTGACATTCTTTGCAAGTGCCTGAGCCCAGTCTAGCCACAGGTCTTTCCTGACCCAATCCTCTGCTCCCCTGCGCTCTTGTTCTGACTAACTTCATTTTTACCACAACTTAAAAGTTAGGTTTTCTTCCCGGCTTGGCATAGTTTGCTGGAACATAAGTGGCTGTCTCAGGCCACCATCCCTGCCGTGCTGACTCTGTCCAGAGGCCCGTCTTCAGCCAGCTTTAAGGAGTCCCAGATGGGCAGCAGAGTGGGAAAACCATGCAGTTCTTGTGGGTCTGGCTCAGGCTGGAAGCAGCTCTTCCTGCCGCCCCCCCCATCTACCCCGTAGGGATAGGAGAGGTTAAGCAGCTCAGCTCAGCTGTCCCCAACAACCGGCAAAGAGGCCGGCCCATGAGGGGCCACAGCCCTGTAACGCAGATGATGTCATTATTCCATGTCCCATCTGGCATACAGCCTTGATATTCTTTAGAAGTAACTTGGCTCACAGAGTGGGGTGGGCTGAGGCTTGGTGGAGGAGCGGCTGGGCCAGAGTGACTTGACGAGAAAAGCAGAGGATTCAGCAGACCCTAGAGCCCAGCCTCGTGCCAGTGGGTGTGGCCTCGGGCACACCCCTTTACTCCTCTGCCTGATGCCCTCATCAGTGGCATGGATGTCAATAGAAACAGCTGGCATTCTGAAGCTGGTTGTAGGCCCAGACCTGCTACATATGTAGAGAGGGTGGTTTATTTCCTTCTCAGAATAAGTGTATCAGATTGCATGGGTGAAGAAGCCTAGGCTCAAACAGTTTCCGTCATTTACCCAAGTCCCCAGTGTGGCAGAACTCGGATTTGATGCTTTGTGTGTGAAGCCAAAGCCCGTGCTCATAGCTCCTCTGCCCTCTGTTGCTTCTTTCTCTAAGAGCTGTGAGTTAAAAGTGGTGATTGTGACTAGAGGGGAGATCTCTCAGGCCTGTGGGAGGGGATGATGAGAAGACACTGCCTGTGAATACTGGGTATCTTTTGAGGGTGATGAAAATGTCCTAGAATTAGTGGTCATGATGCTTACTTTGTGAACACACAGGAAACTGCTGAGAGGTGCATTTAAAAGGGTGAGCTTTGTGGTGAGGTACAGTTCAATTTTTTTTAGGTGGTGAGGCTACAAGAGTAGTCCTGGGCTGCTGAGTACAGAATAGATGCTGGCTAGAGGGAGTTTGCTGATGGGCCTGGGCTGCTCAGAATTGGGGAAAAGATAAATGATGTAGTGCCAGTTTACTGAGGTCCCAGGTTCAGGGATCTGACAGAGCTGGGCTTTGGCCCAACCCTTGCTACCAGAAGCCGAGGTCTGATTTCAGTCAGACCATTGTGGGTTCAGATGGGAGATCCCCAACCAGGGTGGGTCCTTCCAGATCCCACTACTTAGCTGGGTGAAGTCCAGGAGCACTCTGCCACGTCAAAGACTTGTCATCTTCATTCCTGGGCTTTCTTTATGTGTGGACCCTGCATAAGGCTCATGGTGTCAGCCACTGTTTCAGGCTGTGCCTGGCGCCGCAGCACCATTACTTAGGGGAAAAAAGAAAATGCTCCAATGGTTTAAGCGTATCGGCCACAGGGCCAGCACTTCAGGGCTGGCACAGAGACAGGACCGACATCCTGCCGGTGCGCCTGGACACCAGCTGGTAGATTCCCCAGGGGACAGCAGGGAATCTGGTATGGAAGGACATTTAAGCAGAGAAAATAGTCTAAAGAAAGGCTATTCAGGGTAGCAGGAACATGGCCCAGGCTGCTTCATGGGAAAGGACACTGTCACCATCAAGAAAGTCCCCCTGATGAGGACTCACCTTCCTGAGGCATTTTAGAAGATGCTCGTGCTTACCACTATGACTCGACATCTGGTCATATGCCTCGTTCACATAGCACAGGGGCAGGGCCAGAGCCCTGAGCTTGGAACAGAAACTGCAGGTGTGAGGTCTCACATCCTTTTGTTATACCAACTGTGAGCCTTGGACAACTCACTTGGCCTCTCTGAGCCTTACTTTCTGCCTTAGCTCAAGCCCATGCTGTGGTAGAAGGAGCTAGCACCCAAGCAGAACCCTGCGGAAGAACAACTGGAATGTCGAGGTCAGGGCCCATCAGAGCCACACATTAATGTCAAGAACTCTTTACTAGAGTATGCGAGGGGCTGATCTTAAGCGTCATCTCACTGAGACCTCCCTTGCCAGCATGAAGCTAGTATCATATCCATATCATAGATGGAGACACTCAAGTTCAGAGAGGCAGTCTCATGTCCAGAAAGCTTAACCACTGCCTCTCTGGGACCCAGAGCTGCTTTTGGGGGTGTTTGAGTTTGCATTTCTGTTGCTGTGATAAAACCACCATGACCAAGGGAACTTATAAACAGAAGAGTTTATTTGAGCTTACTATTGACGGTTCCAGGGAATTAGAGTCCATTGTGGCAGGAGGCATGGTGGCAGTAGCTGAAGCAGAAAGCTGAGGTTCATATCTTCCAATGAGCACAGGAAGGAGAGAGAGAGAGAGAGAGAGAGAGAGAGAGAGAGAGAGAGAGAGAGAGAGAGAAAGAGAGAGAAAGAAACTGGAGACCTGCAAGTCTTGTTGAACTCTGTAAGCCCCACCCCCAGTGACATACTTCCTCCAGCATGGCCACACCGTCTAAGATCTCCCAAAACAAGTGCCACCAACCGGGGACAAAATGCCTGAGTACTTGAAGCCTATAGGGGACATTCTCATTCAAACCACCACAGGGGGTATCTGAAAACGTGGATTTCTCCTCAGAGCTCCATTCATAGATCCATGGCTCCCCTTCCTTAAGGCCACATCTCCTCCCTACAGAATGGCAAGGTGGTGTCAGCACAGCCTGAGCTCTTTGCGAAAAGGGCCTCAGACACTGGTCCACCTCAGACTGCACTGTGCAGTCTTTCCACCGAGTTTCTCTAGTTTATTGTGTTCTCAGCTGAGGGTCACAGCTGTCACTGGAGCCTAACAGAAGACACAGATAAACATTTGTTGTACCCTAGGCTGGCCCAGGGGTCCCAGATGAATCTGCTTTCCATTACCCTCAGCAGTGGGGGACAAACATGGCATTCCAAAAGATCAATCTAGTGTGCAGTAATGGTCCTTTCTCCCAGCCAGGGCGTGCTTCCCAGAAGAGGGAAAATATCAGGAGCTTGAGAATGAGAAAGGAGTTGACCCCACACACACTAGGAAGAGGGGTACTCCATGCAGAGTCCACCACACTGCCAGGGTGCTGGGGCCAAGGAGCAGGAGCTTTAGCCAGGCTTCTTTTTTTAATTTTATTTATTATGTTTATTTTATGTGTATGAGTATATTGCTTGCACGTATGTAAGCACACCCATGTTGTACAATGCCCACGGAGGTCAGAAGAGGGCAACAGATCCCCTGGAACTGAAGTTATAGGTGGTTGTTAGCTGTCATGTGGGTGCTGGGAATCAAACCTGGGTCTTCTGAAAGAGCAGCCAGTGCTCTTAACACCTGAGCCATCTCTCCAGCTCCCTTAGTTAGGTTTCTTTAAAGATTTATTTTTATTTTATGTGTATGAGTGTTTGCCTGCATATATGTATGTACCACATGCATGCCTAATGCCCGTGGAGACCAGAAGAAGGTGTCAAATCCCCTAGAACTAGAATAAGACAGTTGCGAGCCACCATGTAGGTGCTGGGAACCAAACCGGGGTCCTCTGTAAGAGCAGCCAGGGCTCTCGCCACTGCACTCTCTCCAGCCCTTAGCTAGACTTCTTAAGTTCCAGCCACATCTCACAGCAAGAATCCTCTGTAGGTTGGAGTCTGAGGGATCCTGAGGTCTTCGCAGCCCCCACCTTCCATTCCACACAGGCCATGCTTCAGGGCACTACTGGGTGATGGTTTTCACATGCTGCTGTTCCTAACATATCTTTACATGGAACAGTCCCTCCCCCACCCATCTTTCCAGAGGCAGAAAGATTGTCCCAAGCCACTCCCCAAATGGCTGGTCTCATATTCAAGAGCCTGATCTACCTCTGCCCTTATGGGAGCCTGATAGCCCAAGTATAGTTTTTTGATGACTGTGTACCCCAAGTCCTAATGCAGTGTTTTCTTCCATCTTCTAAGGGACAGGTATGGGGATGGTAAACCAGGGTTCTCTGTCATAGGCTGTCCTGCCTGTGCCCCAGCAGGACTCAGCCAACCCCTGGCCTGAGACTCCACCAGCCACATTTATCCAAACTGCCTTTCCTTCCAGCTCATTCTGCCTCTAACCTGCTCTGGACACATACATGGGAGGGCCTCCTTCCCCCAGAAGTGTCCTTCCTGATGTATGCAGCTAAGAAGATGTAGTATAGTCATTGCCCTGCCGCATCATTAACAATTGTTTATTTTGAAAACAGAGGCTTGATAACTGCTGGCATTTATATTTGAACTCAAGGCCAGGCCTCAAGACGCTTGTTGGAGCAGTCTTCTCCTTGACAATGCTGAACAAATGAGTTTACCATAGCACTCATTCGATCATTCAGTTGTTCCCTCAGTGATCCTCAGCATATTGACCCTCAGCACGGACATTCATTGATCCTCAGCACCTTCCACGTACCAGACAGGTGGTGGGCAGGAGAAAAAGGGAGCAGACTGAAGAGGGGGGTCGGGCCAAGAAAATCCAGACTCATACTGAGTATGAAGGCTGTCATCCCAGCATTCAGGAGGCTGAGGCAGGAGGATCACCACTAGTTTGAAGCCAGCCTGGACTATATAAATGAAATCTAGTCCAGTCTGGGCTACAAACTGAGACCCTGACTCAGAAATCAAATAAATAAATAAATAAATAAATAAATAAATAAATAAATAAACAAATAAATAAATAAACAAATAAATTGCAATGCTTGGGGGGGTTGGGCAGAGGAGAGCAGCAGGCAGATGGAAGGCAGAGGCGTGTTCTGTGTGTCATGTCCCTCTAGGCATTAGGCACACTGACATTTAGACCACATTACTGAAGGAACAAAATACCCAAAGACAAGAAGCCACCTACTGAGGCTGAGCTGTGTGTTCAGGGCCCTGATGCCCCTACCTGAGGACCACGTGGCTCCCAACATGCAGCTGCTCTGGACTGCCCCCCACCTTGCTCTACTTCCTGCTGTGGTTACCCTGGGACTTGGGGGTTTTCTGATGGATACTGAGACACCAGCCTCTCCCAAATTCAGTCCTGTTGTCCAGGCTAACATGAACCACATGTGACTCTCCACACCAGCCCCAGCTCCAGCTCCGCGGTGTTTGCCTTGGATGGCCGGGCTCACTTTCCCTCCTGCACAGGCCGACATCCCAGAAACAGCTGATGGAGCATCCTCTCCATCCCCTCAGAGACCTCTGACGTAGCCGTTTAATATGCTTCTCTAGATCCCACCCAGACTGCCCCAACCGCTTCCTTAGCCTGCCTCCCACCCAGGCTACCTCAGCCCTTTTCCTCCCTGGGCTCCCATCCCAACTCCCTCAGCCTCTTCCCACCCTGGGCTTCCACCCAGATTGCCTCAGCCCCCTTCCCACCCTGGGCTTCCACCCAGACTGCCTCAGACCCTCCTCAGCCTGGCCACTGTGTGGTTAGCTGGGATGGAGCAGAGTGGTAGGTTCTCTGGTTACCAAGGATGACTTCTATGCTTGGACTTTATGTTGAGACCAGGTCTCACTGAATTGCCCAGGCTGGCATTGAATTTGTGATCCTCCTGCCTCAACCTCCCCTGTTGCTAGGTGACAGGCCTGTGGGCCCCAGCTGCAGAGTTCACGGTACCAGGTGCCAAGTGTGACCTCTCAAGGCAGCTGCTTCTAGCCTATGAACCTGGTCCCATGAAGCTCAAAAGCATAAGAGCCAACTTCTCTAACCCAGTCCAAGTCCTGGCAAATAGCAGTTGTGCAGATTCTAGTTAATCACAGGGTGTTAAAGCAAACAAAATAAAATTAGACATGGCTTAAAGGGGAAGATGGATGCTACAGTCAACCCCGCACTGTCCAAATAGCAGCCACTAGTCACATGAGACCCTTCAAGTGGAAATTTCAGTTATTGAAACTAAATACAAATTGAAAATCCAGTTTGTTAGTTACAGGAGCCACTTTTTAAATGCTCAGCCCTTGGTGCTGGCAGCTAGTATATTAGCACAGAGAGAGCCACTTTTATCTGTGCTGGTCAGAGAGGTTTATTTTGGTTATGGTTTCAGTCCATAGACCATTGCTTTGACCAATGGCAGCATACTGCATTGTGGTGGGAGCACATGGCAGAGGAGGCGAAGAGAGAAACAGGAAGGGGCAAGGGTCCCACCACCCCTTCAATGCTTCCTCCGCAATTCAGCTTCTCCCCACCCCTTAAAGGTCCCACCTCCCAATAGCATCACGAGCTGCCAATTGAGACTTCAGAAAGAGACACAGGCTACAGTACAACTGAACCTTGAAGACCATGTGCTTCGGCAAACGGGCCCGTGAGAAAGGACAGACATCTGATTCCATTTGAGTTGGTATTTAGAGTAATCAACAGACTATGGAGATGGCCACAGAACTGTACACACAGATGTGTCTGAAATAACTCACTGCATGTTATACATCTAAAACATGAAAAAAAATTAAAAACCATACAGCCTCTCAGACAGACCACTAAAGTAGCAGCATTCATTCCCAGCCTCCTGCAGAGCCGGCTGTGCCCCTTCTTTTCCCAGAGCACCACACAGGCCCCTCTGTCACAGCTGGTAGAAGCAGCAGGGGGATTTCACCTGAGCTGTCTATCCCCCAGGTTATCTGTAGTTAGAGCTGCTGCGTATAAGCCAGGTGTGCAACTCAAATAAGCAACAACACTAAGGGAGATACTTCACACCACACAAAAGCTGAGAGGGCCACTGTCACAGCATCGAGGACTACAGGGAGCACTGAAAATGCAGTGCTGGGCGGGGACTAGTTAGCCAAGGCAGATACTCATTAGCCAGTGTGGATACCCATCAGCCTGTGTGGACACACCCAGTCAGCCTGTGCGAACACTCTATGTGATAATGTCACTCTCAGCTTTTGTTCTTGCTTGCTTCACCCAGGACAGTGCTCCAGACCGCTGAAGTGTCTCCCTTGGTGTGTTTTACTCATTTGAGTCCCTGTCTGGGACTCACAAAGCACCCAGAATAGCAGCGGTATTCTCATCGGTGTGCATGCATTGCTGGTGCACTCTTTACAAAATGCTTCCCTTTAGTGATGTTTCTACGTTGTCTTAAAATTGAGAAGGGGAAAAGCGTCTAGCTTTAGACAAACCTATAAATCTCAGTCTGCAGCTGAGACTGAGTAATGGCTTTTGAAAAGAGAGTGTGCTATTCACATGTGCACAGAATGTTAAGTTTACCTCTTCTCAAGATGGGTTTCCACATTCACACAACACCGAAGCCACCTAAAGATCTTAAGAGAATAGGATTTAGACAGAGGCACTTGTCTATATGGCTTCAAGCATTGCCCTCTCTCCTCCCAAGTTTTCCTCATCTGTGAGTTGGAAACTCCTTGGAAGACCATCCATGCACCCCAGCTACCCTGAGGCTGGCCCACTCCCCAGGGAATTATGTTCACTAGCACAGAAGCTAGAACCTTCAGCCTGAAACGTGTGCCCCTGCGCTCTCCGTCTGACTTAGCAGCGAGGTAGAGGTGAGGCTTTACAGTGACAGAGTGCCCCCAGATGCAAGCTCTGGGCTGATTTCTTGGCCTCTCTGGCCTTAGGGGCTAGTGTCCATCTTAGGGGGGTTCTGGGGATTTCAGAGGGGATGCTACTAAGGTCCAGTGCACGGAGCTCTAGTCCTTCTCCGAATACCTGCACGATAGCTCGCCCGCTCATTTCTTCTGGACTTTTCCTTTCATTGGCAGAACATTCTAGAGAGTCATAGTAACTGTCTCCCTGAAGTGCAATGGCGGTGAGGCCTCTCTTGCCAGCCGTTCCAAGGTGGGCCCAGGACTCAGCACTCTCTTCCTGTCTGCTCTGTCATCTTAGTGTAATACTAATTCAGATAGACCATGATAGCTGCCATAACAAGCATCCCCAAAGATAGTGGGGCAGCTTGCATCTCACCTGGGCAACTGGGCCCTGGGCTGGCCAGGAGTGGGCTGCTGAGGCTCCGATTCCCCCTCCAGGACCCCAGATGGCAGAGAAGCCACTGGCAGAGAAGCCACTCTCAGGAGTGTGGCTGGTCTCCAAAGCAGAGGAAAACATGGCCAAAACCATGTGCCAGTCTTCAGTCTCCACCTGGAAGAGACACGTCACTGATCATTTAGGTGTGGGCCACTCCAGAGGGCTGGGAGCACGACTCAACCCTGCTCTCAGAAGTACCAGGCATGTCTGCAGATGCCTGGGTAACATCCCCCCAGCATGGTTTTAACGATACCACAATGCAGTGAGATGTTGTTACTGCATGCTGAAGGATATGACCCCAACAAGTTACCTTAGAACACACAGGAGCAAGTGGGAGATCCTTGTGACTTTGAATATCACATCAAAGATTGCACATTAGTTTCTTTTTTTAATTTTATTTATTCTTTTATGTGTATGAATGTACTGTCTGCATGTAGGTTGGTGCACCTGTGTCATGCAATGCCACGGAGGTCAGAAGAGGGTGTCGGATTCCCCTGGAACTGGAGTCAAAGATGGTTCTCAGCCACCATGTGGGTGCTGGGAATCGAACCCGGGTCCCCTGCAAGAGCAGTTGGTGCTCTTAACCACTAGGCCATCTCTCAGCCCACATTAGTTTCTTTTTTTTTTTTGTTTTGTACTACGAAGCCGTCGCCTCAATCTGCCTTTATTTTGTTATTCATGCGAAACTGAAATACCTCTAAATAATGAAACATTTATATTTTTTTCCTTTTTCTGGTGCTATTTTTTTAAATATATATTTTGTACAAGAACATTAGTTTCTTAAGGTGTCAGAGATACAGCTTTTTGTTTGTCATGGCCTGCCACCCTTTCTCTCCTACCCCAGCAGCCTCTTACCCCACCTTGAAATGATCAGTTTCTTTGCCAGTCTCTTCTCGAGACAATGAGTCTTTGTGGCTGTGTTATGTGTGCAGCATGAAGCAGGCTGGGGAGAATAGCATGTGCCATAAGTGCAATCCTGACCCAGTGAAATTTATCTTAACACACTGTCACTTCTGGAGAATGCTGTCTGTGAAATGCTGCAAGTCCTTAGGGTATTGTTCACATTTTAAGTCCTGTGGCTGAAACCCTCCAGAAAACCAAACCGAGTCTCATCACCGCTCTGGGTCTTGACATTTGGAAAGCTATGGATACAAACAGTTGCTTTTCATAGGGGCCCCAGATCCAACCAAAATTGCCATCCAAATTGCTTCTGGATTCTGAAAAGCCAAACAAAGCAAGCTTTTTTTTTTTTTATGTCAAATTGCATATTTCTTTTTCTTTTTTTTTTTTTTTTTTTTGGTCTTTTTTGAGACAGGGTCTCCCTGTAGCTCTGGCTGTCCTGGAACTCACTCTGTAGACCAGGCTGGCCTTGAACTCACAGAGTTCCACGTGCCTCTGCCTCCCAAGTGCTAGGATTAAAGGCGTGCGCCACCACGCCCAGCATTTATTTATTTCTGTATGTGTATCAATGTACTGTCTGCACGCAAGTGCAAGTCTGTGCGCCCGTGTCATGCAATGCCGTGGAGGTCAGAAGAGGGTCTCGGATTCCCCTGGAACTGGAGTTCTCCTGGAATTGGAGTTTCAGACGGCTCTCGGCCACCATGTTGGTGCTGGGGATCGAACCCGGCTCCTCTGTACCGCTAGGCCATCTCTCCAGCCCCATATATTTCTTTAAAATGTTGGAGACTGTGTTTTTTATTATGTTGAGAACATGTTTTTGTTTTATTCTCTTTCCATTTAGATGCAGATGTTGGATAAGTTTCCCATGGAAGGGGGACAGAAGGACCCCAAACAGAGGATCATTCCATTTCTCCCAGGTCGGTGAGGTTTCCACTCTCAAAAGGACTATTGGCCATTTGAAGAACAGCTCCCAGGCCCCAGGAGAACACATGAGCTCATTCTCCTTCATCGGGGCCATTGTCTCACTGACAAGAATTTCAGTCAATGGTAGAATACATTACTAAGAATGGGCGTTGTTGTCAGATGCTATGCTGCATATGAGCTGTGTGACCCTGGGTGGGAACCTGACCTTGGGTGCTCAGCTTCCCCCAACTGTCAAACGGGAGTCCCCCTTAGAAGCTTCTGTCGTTATGGCCGATATATTAGTTTTCTGTTCCTGCATCACAAGTTACTAGCATTTCCAAAAGCCTAAAACAACACCACCTTGCATTTTCCCCCTTGAAGTTCGGTAGATGAGAGGCTTTGGCAAGCTCAGCTGAGTTCTCTGTTTAGTTTCACAAGGCCAAAGTCAAGGTGTTAGTGAGGCTGAGACTCCCACCTGGAGGTTCCAGGGAAGAGTTTGTGTCTAACCTTACTCTTCCCATAGGAGAGTCAGTCCCTGCCCTCTGTTTGCTGGCTATCAGCCGGGGCCCTCTCACTGTCTGGAAGCAGCCTGTGTTCCCCCTCATGCGGACCCTTGAAGGTCTCTGAGCCAGTGAGCCAGTGTTGAAAACTTCTGACACTTCAAATGCTTCTGACTTCCACTTTAGAAAAATCTTTCTGCTTAGAAGGACTCATGTGCTAACCCAGCTGGCTGATCCCGGATAATGAAAATAATAGCATAGACTAGCTCATCATATCCACAGGTTCCGGTGACTCGGGTGGGACAGGTTGGAATCACAGCAAAATCTGCCAAGTACCTTGAGTGCTAGGTGTCACACCAGCTGCTTCAGAAGAAGTAATGCAGTCTCAGCCTGTGCCTTGACACTGCATGTGTGCGCGGGCATGTGGACACACACATGCACATTGCGTGCACACAATTTCCTACCAAAATATAGTATCAAAGCTTCTGATGAAGAAGAGATGGATAACCCAGACCAAAATTTGCTTCAAGTTCTCACAGTTTGTGCTAGTGCTAGGCTATGTGCTTTGCACTAATCCCCTCAGTTTGTGCTAGTGCTAGGCTATGTGCTTTGCACTAATCCCCTCAGTTTGCCACCAATAACCCTGCAGCCAAGTCTTACCACAACCAGTTTGCAGAGGAGGAACTGGGACTCAGGGACACTACAAGCACTTGCATAGTTGGCAGACTTGGAATTCAAAGGGGTGGCTGGCTCTAAGCTTTGAGCCTGGAGTCACTTCCAACCTTGGCACCCCAGGCGCGCGCGCGTGTGCACACACACACACACCCCTTATCTCAGTAAGTGATTTAAGGGCATAAGTTTGATTTCTTTACTTGCAAACTGAAGATGAGAATAGTACTTAACTGATGATGCTTATGAGGATTATATAAATACCTGGCAGCTCACGCGAGCCGTCACTCTCTCGCTACTGTTCCTCACAGATGATTGACACATTGACAGCCACCCAAGTCACTTATAGCTAGAAGAGTTCTAGGTTCTTTTTCCTTTTTCAGATGAGGGAGCAGTCCTGATCACATGTGGTCCTTCTCCTGTCCTTCACCCAGGGTTCTGTCAGATATAACGTCAGCCTGATTAGTTTAGCAACAGGGTAGCTGTGTTTGCCAAGCCCCCTCTCCTGGGAGAATTACCTAAAATATGCTAATATTTTTAGTCCCTTTACTGAGAAAGCATCAACCACACTAGAATTTTTCCTCACTGGAGAGAGCCCCGTGTGCCAACTGCAATAGCCAAAACTCGAAGCTACAAAGCCAAACAAAGCACATGCTTTGGGGACAAATGTCTTCAGCCTCATGACTTTAATCTCACACACACACTCACACACACAACATACACACACGCACGTGCACACACATGCACACTACTGCACTTCAGTTAGCACACCTGTTAAATAGGATAACCACCTTGATTCAACTCCTAGCACACAACAGGCTCTCCTCAGAGAAAGAGTCTTGGACCTGCCTTTGGGATCTCTTAGTTCCATATGTTGGACTTATCCTTGAATAACCAAGCATGATCAAGTTCAACTAAACACTAAATGCTACACTTTCTTCAAGAAAGTAAGCTGTAGCTTTCTTCTAGATGAAAGGCAAAATCAGCTCTGGAAAAAATTTCGAAGACAGAGAACTTGAGCCTGACCCCCTCCCCAGCTCTTAAAAGCCTTTGTGGTTATGTAATCCTTTTCTATCCAAGAATTAATGAAAATGCTGTTCTCAGGGCCTAGCCCCTTTGTCCTTGAGAGACATCCACTTGCAGCTTGCAAAGATTCCCTGGCAACCAGGACCCCCCAGCCTATCCCTTGTGAACCCACCTCTCAACTATTCCCCAGACCAAGGCCATGGGGCAGGGAGCGGGTCCTCTCTCCTGGAGTCAGTTCTCTTCCCACACTGCCACGTCAGCAGGACAAAGGCGGGGGAGGGGACCAGCCTATGCAACTTTCCATCCCAGCAGGAGCTGAGGAGGCCAACTTGGCAGAGGATACAGCTTAAAAACTGAGAATTACTGTTTGGCCTTCCTCCACTGTGGAAAACAAAAGCTGCCCGTTCCCACCAAAGCTGCTCTCTCTTTTGAGCACCCTTTCCACTCCAGCAGCCTTGCCCTCCTTCCTGACCAACCTATCAGGCCCAGGCCTGTGCCAGGATCCCCACACTTCACCAGAGAGCCACCACTAATGAGCCTGAACTGTGGAGAGTGCTGGCCAGGCCATCCTGCCCTCTGCCTGCCTGCGTAACCCAGCTGTGATGCAGCCGAATGACTCCAGAAAGCTGGGGGTGTGGGAGAAGGAATTAATGTGGTGTTTGTTTGTTTGTTTGTCTGTTTTCTTTTTGTTGTGGCTTTTGTTTTGTTTGAGACATGGTTTCCCTGTATCCCCAGCTGGCCCAGAACTCCCTATATACACCAGGCTAGCCTCAATCTCAAAGAGATCTCCTTCCCAAGTGCTGGAACTAAAGGCATGGGCTTTCACGGCCAGCTCTAATTGTTTGGTTTTGTTGTTGTTTGTTGTTTTTTTGTTGTTGTTTTGTTTTGTTTTGTTTTGTTTTTTGTCTTTTCGAGACACGGTCTCCCTGTAGCCTTAGCTGGCCTGGAACTAATTGTTTTCTTAACTGCAGTGCAGGGTCTCACACATCCTCAAAACTACCTTGGGGAAAACAATAGCTACTCCTTGTAAAGCCTACTAAGGGCATGTGGTGGAAGCCACAGTGACTGAACCATTCTCCTGAGTTGATTGGCTCTCCAGGCATGCATGGCAGGAAAGACATTGGCTGCAGCCTCCCCAGTGGGCTTTCCTCTGCCCCACGCTGGCCTAGAGATCCCTGTCCCTCCAAGGCCACAGCAAGGAGGCAAGTGACACTTCTGTTCTGTGTCAAGCCCCAGGAAACACTGAGGATACCTGAATTCAGCAGCTGAGTTTCCCACGCTCTTAGGGCTAGATCCTCCATGTTGATTGAGCTCTTTAGTTGGATGGTTACTTTGGACAAGTCTGGTCCTTTTGCCCCATGCCTGAACTTGGACCATGCTGGTTATAAATACTTTGAGCCCATGCACGACCTTTACAGTAAGAAGCCTGTACATCACCCTCCTCCCTCCCCTGACCCACAGAAGAGAACTTGCGCCACACACAGCCACTCTAGTTTTGGTCAGCAAGTCCTCTCCCACTTGATGAGTGTCTGGGAACATTTGCCACACAGAGTTGCTCCTTAAGCTCAAATTCCTTATTAGTCCTGAAGGTTCAGGGCACCCCAGAGAGGTCTAGATTATAAGCAGTCCACCATAAGAACCAATGAAAATGAGGTGGGGAGATTTGATCGTCACAGTGGCTGGCAACAGGTCTGGAGCTAGATAAGGGGTGCTCAGCACCCTGCTGGCTGGGGAATAGTCCTGCCCCTCCCAGAATGTCAGCCAGGTCCCTCCATATTAGGGAGACCAGCGAAGCCTGCTGACCCCTGGGGACTTCAGATTGAGTGAGGAAAGCAGGTTTTCACAGTTCATCCCTCGCTTTGAGGGAAGTGTTTTGTTCTAAAAGACATGACTGGTTCATGATTCAAAAACCAATAAATATGGTAGAAACTTTAGGCAAAGAATACAGAAAACAAAAACTTCCCCAGCTCAGAAGACAAGCACTTCAAACTATTTGGTGGATTTTCTTCTAGGTTTCTAGAAATACACGTATATATTTGTCAGGAAGGCACAGAATCAGGAAAGAGCACATAAGTTTGGGGGACCCTGAGATAGGAGTGGAGAGGTGAATAAGGAAAGGGAAGAAGGAGAGTGTGCGCCTCGGTGTTGCTCACACATGAAGCCCGGGGGTCCTGGAGTGCACAGGCTCAGCACACTCTAACCAGCCCTTCCTAGGCAGGACCCCTTCCTGCAGGGGGCTGATTCCAGCTTCCCAGGCTCAGACCCAGAAAGACAAATAAACACCTTGTGCTTTTGCAGAGATGCAGAAACTAGGAATGAAGTGGTAGAACCAAGAGCCTGAGGAAGGAGCCTGTAGTGGTGGGGAGAGAGTAGGGAACAGACAGGAAGTGGAAAGAAGGAATGACACTAACACCACACAGCAGGGTACTGCGGCTGATAATAGCTAATTAGGTGTTTTAAGGTAGCTTGCAAGGGATTTAGATGTTCCCAAAACATAAATGCTGGAAGTGATGACCCTGCCAGTTTCCTGATCTGATCACCTCATATTGTACATAAGTATCACAGTGTAGCCCAAAGATACAAATAGTCACTGTGCTGAGTACTATGTTTAACTTATTCCCATGGTCTGGTGGAGTAGCTCAACTGCAGATGGTGTTTTAGCATAAACAAGGCTCTGAGTTCAATGCCCAGCGCCATAAAACTTAAAAAGCTGTGCCACCTCCCAAGCCATCATGCCAGAGCTGCAAACAGAGCTTCGGGGAGCCCTGCAAGGGTTACCCAAGCCATGTCCCAGGACAGCCCGGGGAATATTGAAGGCAGCCAGTACCAATTGGCTCCTGCTCAGGCCTGCCCCTGGAGAGCCACTCCGGGTGGCAGAGAATAAGTGACTGCTTTCTGCAAACCTGCGTGTGTTCTCATCTCCTGCAGGCAAAATCCTCTTCCGTCGCAGCCACATTCGGGATGTGGCTGTCAAACGCCTGATACCAATTGATGAGTACTGTAAGGTAAGCTGACCTTTGGGGCTGAAAAGTGTTCATTGTAACGGAGGAATTTAGAAGATGTATCTTTTTATTGTGGTGTACAAATCCCCGCATGCTATTATGGAATCAACCTGAATCCACTTTCAATGGCTGCATGGTATTCCATTGTGTAAGAACATTCCAGAAGGCCTTCAGCCCCTGTTGCTGATGAAGCAGCCAGCCTCCTGCCTCTTGAATCTTTTAACAGTAAGAGGCCTGGCATTTGTTGATGCTGGATTGGATTGTATTTTGAAGAAAGGAAGGAAGGAAGGAAGGAAGGAAGGAAGGAAGGAAGGAAGGAAGGAAGGAAGGAAGTTAGTTTGTTTTCATTTCGTTTAGTTTCTCTTGTGTTTACTACTTATTTATCTTACTTAAATAGCAAGTGTAATTGTAGGACTAGCAACCAATGCCTAAAATTGAAGCCATGAGTCAGGCGTGGGTGGTGCATGCTTTAATATCAGCACTTGGGGCGCAGAAGAAGTAGATAGACCTCTGTAAATTCAAGGCCTCCTGGTCTATGTAGAGACTTCCAGGCCAACCAGGGCTACATAGTAAGACCCTAAATAAAAATAAAAATAAAAAATAAATGGAGCCATAGTTAAATGTTTATCCTTGATCAGGAACAAAGCAAGTGTGTCGGCCCCACCAGCCCTGTTGCATGTATTCTATTGGGCACCAGGGGCACCATCCAGTTGGAGTGCAGGAAAAGAAGAGGAGGGCCTAGACTGGAAATGAAGGCATACCATCACATTGGCTTCAGATGGCTTGATTCTGTACTAGAAAATTATGAGAGGTCTCCACAAATAAATACTCAAAATACAAGTAGCATGGTGAGACCCGAGGATGCAGGATCACTATGCAGTATTCAATTGTTTCCATGTCCAGAAGTGAATTCAGAAAGCAGTTCCACTTGGGTTGGGGAGATGGCTCAACAAGGAGAGTGTTTCCCACACAAGCATGAGTTTGTATCCCAGCACCCATAGCAGTGTGTGCCTGTAATCCCAGAGCTTGGGGGTATGGACAGCAGATCTGGGGGCTCAGTGGCCAGCCAGTCTGGCCAATGGGCAAGTCCCAAGTTTCAATAAGAAACTCTTATTTCAAAAAATAAGGTGGAGAGCAATAGAGAAATACATCTAGTGTCAGCCCCTAGCCTTCATGCATACCCACACACATGTACACACATGCGTATACTACACACACGCATGCATGCATGCATGCACAGACCGGACTACACCCCTAAATAAAAGAGACAAAACTCTAAAATTTCCAGAAAGAAAATATGAGAGAAAAATCTTCATGACTTTGGGTTAAGCAAAGAGTTTGGTTTTTTTTTAATATGGCACTGTAGATATAAGTCCTAAAAAATGTGATAAAGTTGGCATTTATCAAACTTACAAACTTACTTACAAAGTTCTCTGCTTCAAAAAAATGCCATTAGGAAAATGGAAAGACATATCACAGACCGAGTAAAAATAATTTGTCAATTAATATATGGTTAGGGGACTTACTGAGAAAACAAACATTCCTACAACTCTGTAATAAAAAGATAATAAAAAGATAACCTAATTTTAAGATGGGAAAAATTTTTCCATAGTAATCTCACCCAGGAGGATAAACATAGGGATCCAGCATCAGGACCCACTGGAGTTGTGCAAATAGACCTGAGTGAGGTGGCAGCCCAGTGGTTAGACTAACAGTCATTGCTGACCAGGCAGGCCAGGTGTCCCTACAGATGTGGAGAAACTGGAGCCTTTGTTCTGGTCAGACATAAGAAGAGGAAGCTTTTTGGGAAACAATGTTGAACAGTTTCTTGGGAGGCTGAAGTAGACAGATCACAAGTTCCAGGCCAGTGTGGGTACAGAATAAGGAGCTATCTCAACACTCCCCGACAAATTAGGCTTATCACACTACCGTTTGTGGGTATACACATAAGAGCATTGGAAACAGCTCTACACGAAGTCTTGGATGCAAACATTCCTAACAACATGAAGTCATAATTAGCTAAATGTAAGAGGCAATTTGACTGTATCAAGCAGTTAAATATGGGTAATTTCTATGACCTAGCTGAATCTTGAGCCGTAATGTTAAGTGCAAGACTGCAGATGGTATGATTCCATTATGTGAAATGTGCAGAAAGGGTGAGTTTACAGGCACAGAAAGCAGATGGATGGTTGCCTGCACTTGGGGCAGTGGGAGAAGAAGTGGACTGCAGATTTGATGGCTAGAGACATTTGAGGTGATGGAAAAAGTTTTCAAACTAAATTGTGGGGATGAGAGCACTACTCTGTAATTTACTGACTTGGACACTTACAGTGAAAGGAGTTATGGTATGTAAATTATTTTGTAATAAATCTGTGAAAACTTGTATACAAAGGGGGCAGTGTGGGGACAGATGACCCCCTCTCAGTAAGAGACATCCAGAAAGGCTGAAAAACCACTGCTGATCCAGTGTCTACCCCTAGCCAGACATGACCTCATTTCATCCCTCAGCAACTGTGAGCAGCAGATTTCCATATTCCTGATGTGTAGGTGAGGAAATGAAGCCCCACAGTTACTCACAGTGACAGGAGGGGGGTTCCAGTTGAGCCCAGACTTGCCCCTCAGTGCCCCCCACCTGCCACTTGCTATGGCCTCTGAGGAAGTAAAAATACAAGAGGTGGAGTCATCAGGCCTGGATGACAGAGCAGAGTTGTGCTGTGGATGACAGAGCAGAGCCGTGCTGTGGATGACAGAGCAGAGCTGTGCTGTGGATGACAGAGCAGAGCTGTGGTGTGGGTGACAGAGCAGAGCCGTGCCGTGGATGACAGAGCAGAGCCGTGCTGTGGGTGACAGAGCAGAACTGTGGTGTGGATGATAGAGCAGAACTGTGGTGTGGATGACAGAGCAGAGCCGTGCCATGGATGACAGAGCAGAGCTGTGCTGCAGATGACAGAGCAGAGCTGTGCTGTGGATGACAGAGCAGAGCTGTGCTGTGGATGGTAGAGCAGAGCTGTGCTGTGGATGGTAGAGCAGAACTGTGGTGTGGATGACAGAGCAGAACTGTGGTGTGGATGACAGAGCAGAGCCGTGCCGTGGATGACAGAGCCATGGATGACAGAGCAGAGCCGTGCCGCGGATGACAGAGCAGAGCCGTGCCATGGATGACATAGCAAAGCCGTGCTGTGGATGACATAGCAAAGCCGTGCTGTGGATGACAGAGCAGTGCTGTGCTGTGGGTGACAGAGTAGAGCCGTGCCATGGATGACAGAGCAGAGCTGTGCCATGGATGACATAGCAGAGCTGTGCTATGGATGCTAGAGCAGAGCCATGGTGCGGATGACATAGCAGAGCCGTGCTGTGGATGGTAGAGCAGAACTGTGCTGTGGGTGACAGAGCAGAGCCATGGTGCGGATGACAGAGCAGAGCTGTGCTGTGGGTGACAGAGCAGAGCTGTGCTGTGGGTGACAGAGCAGAGCTGTGCTGTGGATGGTAGAGCAGAGCCGTGCTGTGGATGGCAGAGCAGAGCTGTGCTGTGGATGACGGAGCAGAGCTGTGCTGTGGATGACGGAGCAGAACTGTGCTGTGGATGGCGGAGCAGAGCCGTGCTGTGGATGACAGAGCAGAACTGTGGTGTGGATGACAGAGCCCGTGCTGTGGGTGACAGAGCAGAGCCGTGCTGTGGATGACAGAGCAGAACTGTGCTGTGGATGGCAGAGCAGAGCCGTGCTGTGGATGACAGAGCAGAACTGTGGTGCGGATGACAGAGCAGAGCCGTGCTGCGGATGACAGAGCAGAGCCGTGCCTGCGGATGACAGAGCAGAGCCGGGCTGTGGGTGACAGAGCAGAGCCATGCCGTGGGTGACAGAGCAGAGCCGTGCCGTGGATGACAGAGCAGAGCCGTGCCATGGGTGACAGAGCAGAGCCGTGCTGTGGGTGACAGAGAAGAGCCATGCTGTGGATGACAGAGCAGAGCCGTGCTGTGGGTGACAGAGCAGAGCCGTGCTGTGGGTGACAGAGCAGAGCCGTGCTGTGGGTGACAGAGCAGAGCCGTGCTGCGGGTGACAGAGCAGAGCCGTGCTGTGGGTGACAGAGCAGAGCCGTGCTGTGGGTGACAGAGCAGAGCCGTGCTGTGGGTGACAGAGCAGAGCCGTGCTGTGGGTGACAGAGCAGAGCCGTGCTGTGGGTGACAGAGCAGAGCCGTGCTGTGGGTGACAGAGCAGAGCCGTGCTGTGGATGACAGAGCAGAGCCGTGCTGTGGATGACAGAGCAGAGCCGTGCCGTGGGTGACAGAGCAGAGCCGTGCTGTGGGTGACAGAGCAGAGCCGTGCTGTGGATGACAGAGCAGAGCTGTGCTGTGGGTGACAGAGCAGAGCCGTGCTGTGGGTGACAGAGCAGAGCTGTGCTGTGGATGACAGAGCAGAACTGTGCCGTGGATGGCAGAGCAGAGCCGTGCCGTGGATGACAGAGCAGAGCCGTGCCGTGGATGACAGAGCAGAGCCGTGCTGTGGGTGACAGAGCAGAGCCGTGCTGTGGATGACAGAGCAGAGCCGTGCTGTGGATGACAGAGCAGAGCCGTGCCGTGGGTGACAGAGCAGAGCCGTGCTGTGGGTGACAGAGCAGAGCCGTGCTGTGGGTGACAGAGCAGAGCCGTGCTGTGGGTGACAGAGCAGAGCCGTGCTGCGGGTGACAGAGCAGAGCCGTGCTGTGGGTGACAGAGCAGAGCCGTGCTGTGGGTGACAGAGCAGAGCCGTGCTGCGGGTGACAGAGCAGAGCCGTGCTGTGGGTGACAGAGCAGAGCTGTGCTGTGGGTGACAGAGCAGAGCCGTGCTGTGGGTGACAGAGCAGAGCTGTGCTGTGGATGACAGAGCAGAACTGTGCCGTGGATGACAGAGCAGAGCCGTGCCGTGGATGACAGAGCAGAGCCGTGCCGTGGATGACAGAGCAGAGCCATGCTGTGGGTGACAGAGCAGAGCCGTGCCGCGGATGACAGAGCAGAGCCGTGCCGCGGATGACAGAGCAGAGCCGAGCTGTGGATGACAGAGCAGAGCCGTGCCGCGGATGACAGAGCAGAGCCGTGCTGTGGATGACAGAGCAGAGCCGTGCCGCGGATGACAGAGCAGAGCCGTGCTGTGGGTGACAGAGCAGAGCCGTGCCGTGGATGACAGAGCAGAGCTGTGGTGTGGATGGCAGAGCAGAGCCGTGCTGTGAGTGACAGAGCAGAACTGTGCTGTGGATGGCAGAGCAGAGCCGTGCCGTGGATGACAGAGCAGAGCCGTGCCGTGGATGACAGAGCAGAGCTGTGGTGTGGGTGACAGAGCAGAACTGTGGTGTGGATGACAGAGCAGAGCCGTGCTGTGGATGACAGAGCAGAGCAGTGCCGTGGATGACAGAGCAGAGCCGTGCCGTGGATGATAGAGCAGAGCCGTGCTGTGGATGACAGAGCAGAGCCGTGCCGCAGATGACAGAGCAGAGCCGTGCCGCGGAAGACAGAGCAGAGCCGTGCCGCAGATGACAGAGCAGAGCCGTGCTGCGGATGACAGAGCAGAGCCGTGCTGCGGATGACAGAGCAGAGCCGTGCCGCGGGTGACAGAGCAGAGCCGTGCTGTGGGTGACAGAGCAGAGCCGTGCTGTGGGTGACAGAGCAGAGCCGTGCCGTGGGTGACAGAGCAGAGCTGTGCTGTGGATAACAGAGCAGAGCTGTGCTGTGGCTGGTAGAGCAGAGCTTTGGTATGGATGGTAGAGCAGAGCTATGGTGTGGATGGTAGAGCTGTGGTGTGGGTATGGTTTGAAAGTTACCTCCAAAAAATTCATGTGTTAGGAGGTTGACCACCAGTACAGCAGAGTTGAGGTGGCAAAATCTTCAAAAACCGGGGCTTAGTGCAAAGTAATCAGGTTCTGGGGTATCACCCTTGCACAGATTAATGCTGGTATCAAGGGAGACAGTCCTCTCTTGAGAGCAGGTTGTTAGAAATCAGGGCCACCCAGTGCCCTTGGTCCCTGTTTTTATATCACAGTCAGGGGCTCTGGACAGAATGAAAGCATCTTGATCCTCCAGCCACCAGAATTGTGAGCCAAATAAGCCTTCACCTTATAAAGGACCCAGCCTTAGCTGGTTTCCTATAGCAACAGACTAATACAGGGAGATAACACTCCTTTATGGTATATAATTTTCCTAAGGGCTGGGGCAGATGAGGGGCAGGCACAAGGACATGGCTACTACTTTCTAGTTCTCAAAGGAAAGTTTGGGTCCTCCCCATGTCCTTTTTGAAGCTTCCATTCTGGGAACAATCTCCCTTTGTCTAGCTCTTGCTGGCCAGAACCTGGGGCCCTTGGGATCACCTTGCCTGGAAGGTCAGTTCTCAGTGACACATTTCCCAGAAACTGATGTCCCATTCTCCTCGCCCTCACCAACTTATTTCCCCCAACACTACCCAGGACATTTTGTTTTGAAAAGGATATTTAAAATCCTGGGGCTCTAAGGAAGAGCAGAAGCTGCCTACAGCTGCCTGGTGTGTAGAGCAATACAGAGATCATGAAGTCATTGGGATTAATCACAGGAAAGAGAATGCTTATGTTCTGTGAGCCATGCAGTATTCAGCATGCCTGCTGTTGTTGAATCAGAAGAAACAAAGACAGTATATTGAGATTTTGTTTGATTGACCAAATTCCCTGGGAATTTCATCAAGGGAACTGCCTTCCTAGGAGGTACATGAAACTGTCTCCTTTGTCACTAATAAGAAGTTTTAGACTGCACAGGCTGTTCTAGAACAGTTAAACATCTATTAGTGCTGTTGTGAATTGACTTAAGCCAATATCATCCATCATAATTAGCTTTATCTTAGTAGACATTGCTAATCTCCAATAGGTAGAGAATAGGCAAGAGTTTTCAATATCCCAAACCTAGTTGCCAGTGTACAATATAATGAAGAAAATCTCCTCTCCCTAACTCAATATACAGTTATCATCATTAGCATAACTGGCACAGGATAGAAGGGTCTCCAAATTGGGAAACCAGAAATAGACTCCCAAATGTTGGACATGTTGACCTGACAGGACAGCCTTGCACATTGGATGCCAATGGGTCTCCATTTGAGGGAAAAGATAGCTTACTCCAAATTCAGCACAGTGAAGTGGTTTCTAGGAAATTAAAGTCACACCTATAAGAGGTAATGCTATATGGGTTTTAGAAAATATCTTCATAATCTCTAGGCATACAGAGATTTTTAATGACACAAAGGGCCCCAACCACAAAAAGATAATTATTTAACCAAAGTACATTTAAGGACTTAAGTTCATAAACATTACTGCCAAGACTTGCCAAAGATTTGTTGTTACACAGCTTCCTAAAGCACCTCTCATCCAACTCTAAAGCTCTCTGAAGGACCAGCCCTGGCTAAACACCATTTGGCATGTTCCCAGATGCCACAGATCAGCTATTTCCAGCCAAGGTCTAACCATAAAACCCCCCAAAGGAGGCTAACTAAGCACAAAACACATGAAGAATTCTGGCCCCAAGGCAGCATTGTGAAGGGTACGTGTGTGACACAGGCTCTCTAGCTTTTGCTCATCTAAGGACCAAAGTGTCAGAATATTTTTAGAAGACATTTCAGTTCACCAGTAGAGTTTAAAAAGAAAAAGAAAAGCACATCCTTTCTAACAGTCGTTATACTGATGAATACTTGGTGTTGATCTAAGATAGAATGGCTGACACCTTGAAGTAATCCTTTCTAAAATGAACTGTGTTTGGTTTGTGTGCTGGGAATTGACCTCAGAGCCTCAGGCAAGGTATGCATATGTTGTACATCCCCAGCCCCGTGACTTCTAATCACAACTGGCTTCACTCATTTTCTATTGCCATAACAGGATATCTGAAACTGGATAAAGAAAAGGAAAAAAAAAAAAAAAAAGACAAAAAGGAAGGGGTATTTCTGGCTCATGATTCTGAAGGCTTGGAAGTCCTAGACTTGGAAGTCCTGTGATTCTAGCCAGTGCCTCCTACTTCTGCTCAAGGTAGAAAGCCAAAGAGCAAAGTGTGGCAAGAAAGTTTGCTTTATAGCAGGATAGTGTTCTCCAAGGAAAGACTCACTCACCGCTGAAAGGTATTAGTCTATACTTCAGAGCGCTGCTCCCTTCCACCTCACAGCCCACACTGCCTGGCATAGTAGGAATAAATTTCAATGTAAGTTTCTAAGAGACAGACCAACTGCGACCTCAGAAGAGCCTTTCACTTGCTGACATGTTCCTTCCCAGTGAGGACCTTGAGATAGCCACTCAGCAGCATTAGTATGTGAGTGAGTTAGCTCCCACGTGCACACACAGGGTTCAGCTCCCATGTGCACACACAGGTATGCACAGTGGATGTGCCTGTTACGTAGTGTTTTAAGAGGATCACTAAGCAATAATATCTCAGCAGTACTGACCAGACTCCAGGTACTGGAGACCTCCCTTCCAGAGTTTTGTTAAACATTACCTCTTTATTAATATTCTTCTCTAAATTAATTCACTTTTTAATAAAACAAGATCTCAGTATATTGCCCTTGGTAGCCTCGAACTCCCTATGTAGACCAAACTGGCCTCAAACTCAGAGATTCACCTGCTTCTGCCTCTTGAGTGCTGGGATTATAGACATGTGCCACCATATCCAACAAATTTACTCACTTTAAAGACTTGTTAAGATAGCCTATTTGGGGGAAACTACTTCACAGCTATGGTATGAAGCTGGTAGGGATCATGTCCATTAAAAATACAGACAGAAGAAACTGGGTTTTTTTGTTTTGTTTTGTTTTGTTTTGTTTTTTTTGGTCTTTTCGAGGCAGGGTCTCCCTGTAGTCCCAGCTGTCTTGGAACTCACTCTGTAGACCAGGCTGGCCTTGAACTCACAAAGATCCGCCTACCTCTGCCTCCCAAGTGCTAGGAATTAAAGGCGTGTGCCACCACACCCAGTAGAAACTGTTTTAAAATATTTTTCAGTCCAGTAAGCTGCTGTGGCCTGGCCACCTGTGGCTCTATAGAGCTTCATCCTGCCCTCAAGAAGCACACTAGAAATGTGTTACCTCTCTGGGCATTCCTCATGTAGGAATGAACAGAAGGAGGAATGAAAGAAAATAGGAACACGAATGGCGTCCCTGGCCGAGGCATTATTAAGTGGATTCAATCATTTTGCTCCTAAAGCTACCATGTTCTGTACTCAGCTCAGTACAGAGCCAAAGGTGCCAGCTGATGCTGCTCCAGGAGCTGACAGAAGATGGAAGCCTAACTCTACATCATCACTGAGCTGTACACAACTCTTTGAAAGGGTGCTATTCACTCCCATCTTAAAGGATGATGAGTTTCAGGCTCAGAGAAGTCACAGGGTTCAGCTAGAATTATACAGTAGAATTATACAGTCTGAATCAGGAGTAGTCCTGTCTGATCTTTTATCGGGACTCAATTTCCTGCATGGACCAGCCCCACCAGTTGGAAGGACCACAGACAGAACCAGAATATAACTGCAGTGCTTTCTCACTAAGGGCCAAACCTAGTCTTGGAATGTTCTAGATGTAGAATGCTTCCTGACTGCCTCAGGTTCTGATTTGCCATTAAGCAATCTATCAAAATGAAATGCCACCCTCAATGCACACAGTACCACTTTTAGTGATAATGGCTTATTGGTTTGGGGATTTGGCTGACTTTTACTTCCGGACTGCTCAAAAGCTGAAGAAAGCTTGCATTGTTGAGAGGGTTCTGTAGGCCTCACTGAGCCTCTCTCACTGGTCCGCCGGGCCTCTCCCCTTTATAAAGACCATCCCAGGAGGATGGCATCCAGGGGCTCATGGCCAGGTCCAGGCCTTTCCTTCCTGTGTTTTCTAACTAGCACCTTCAACCTGACATCATAGATCTTCTCAGCATTGTCCAGGAGTGAAGGGAAGATGTTGGGGGAGCATGACCCCCTGCCTTTTCCATAGAGAATCATCACAGCATCCATTTCCCCATCTAGAAAGAGGCCAGCCTCCCAGGGCTACTCCAGAAGAGGCATGCATTTGGGGCTGAACCAGCTTCAAGGAGTGTTGCTGTCAGGAACTGAGGAGCTGTAAGGTGTTGGTTTGCACACCACACCGTGGGGGCACACAGTCCCAAATCCCCTCAGCAACTCCTTTATGTGACTCATCTGCAAAAGTTCCAGTACTTCAGAGGAAAGACCCTCAGGGTATCCTGGGCAAAAGAATGACCCTCACCTTCTAGAATTAGAAAAGAAGGGATGTCAGACGGAAGGGGGGAGACTGCAGCTTCTCTTCCTTCTAGAACTCTTCCTCAGGCCTGGCAAAGGTCAGTCCTGAAGCCAACTACAAAGCAGGAGCTGATTCATGGCTAATTAAAGCAATCGACAGTGTTCTTTATGGCCCCCCAAAGATGAAAACCAAACAGGGACCGTGGAAAAGCCTTCCTGCACTGTTCCCCACCTCATTACATCCTTCTACCTTAAGTCTGGGGTGAGAGGAAATTAGCTCAAAGTTAGAGCATGGATTAAAAAAAAAAATCATGCAGGGGGCTGGGATGTAGCTCTATGACAGAACATGCCCAGCAACACACACACACACACACACACACACACACACACACACACACACACACACACACACACAGTGGAGCCAGCAACCCTCATGTCCTTGGATATAATGATATACATGGTGTTATTCAGCCTGAGGAAAGCAATCCTCGCATGTATTGCAACAAGGGTGACCCTGAAAGGGTGAACAGGCTGTGAGATCCCAGCCAGACACGGGGACCACAGCTGTATGGTTCCGTGTTGGAGGTGCCGGGAGCAGAAACTCAAAAGAACAGAAAATAGAATGAGGGAGGCTGGAGAGGAGGGGGCTGCTGGTGGTTTGTGGGTACAGTCTCTGTTCTAGAAGATGGAACAAGCTCTGGGTTTGAAGGTAGCGGGGGGGGGGGTTCTGAGGCCTACAAAGTGCACATGTGGCCAATTGGATTTATGTGTATCTTACTATAATTAAAAATTGGTTAACTCGCCAGATGTGGTACACACCCCTTTAATCTCAGTATTTGGGAGCCAGAGGGAGGTGGATCTCTGTGAGTTCAAGGCCAGCCCAGTCTACATAGTGAGTTCCTGGCCAGCTGGGGCTAAAAGAAGACCCTGACTCAAAAAGACCCCCCCAAAAAATGTTTAACCAGAAGAAAGAAGCATGATATAGGGTCAAATACCCTAAAGCTCTATTTGGGGTGCCATACTGGAGACCCCGTGCACCTCCATGGTGTGTGTCTGAGTTTAGAGCTCCTCAGGACTGCAATATCAGTGCAAGGATGGGGTCCAAGTTTGGTTTTCATGGATGTTCAAACAAAGTACAAAGTACATCTGTTCTCTCAGGCTCACTCAGCCTGAAGGTGCAGGAGAGGAACAGGGAGCACGGCCTAGGAAGTAGAGAGTCCTGCCTCCCACAGGGCCACTGGCTGTGCCCGTCCCTATGCCATGTAAATCACTCCTATGCATGTGTGTGCTCCCATGTGTGTAGTCACGTGGACCTGAGCCAGCTCCACCACACTCCATCTCCAGCTCCATCTTCCCCATCCAGGACCTGGACTAGGGGCTTATGTAAATATTTGTTAGACTGTGGTATTTATTTAATATGGAGCTACCTCTGTAATGACCAGGATGGGTACCCTGTATTTTTCCCACATCTGAGGCAGAAACCAGTACAGTCCTGTGGAAAGAAAATGCCCATTGAATCCTTGAGAGAATGCCTGTTAGTAGGTACAATGAGAAAAAAAAATGCCCATGCCCTCCCTCGCCCTATCTCTCCTTTTGCAGCCTGTTGGCAGGTGCAGCCAAGGTTCCTTCATGACCCAGTTGAGTTGCTCTGATAAATTAGGTGGGAACTGACCCATGGGAGGTCAGCATGCCAGCCCCCCATCACCTGGCAGCTTCTATCCAGCCTCTGCCAGAATCATGGAGTAGTCCCTCACCTTGCAGCTTGAGTTCGAGGAGTTCAGATGCGAGTGGTCATGTGTTGGAAACACTCCTGATTATGCTTCAGGAGTGCAATAGACAGTAGACAGGAACACCGGCAGAGATGCCAGGAAAGAAAGGATCACCTTCCAGAATGGCAGGTACACTATGGGCTGCTTTGTATAAATACATACACATAATTTTTGCACAATACATATGTGCATGTGTGTGTATCTGTACATAGGGTGGTACATGCACACACGTGTGTGTTCCTCAAGCCAAAGGCATCAGGATAGCCAGAGAACTTGTTAAAATGCCCTTATCAGGCCCCACCACAGGCCTAAGGAATCAGAAGCTTAGGGTGGGCCCCTATCTGCATTAGGGAGTCCTCTGTGCACTCCTGATACCTGCCTCAATCTGAGATCCACCGGTGGCAGGATCCTGACACGCTTTCCTTCCTCCAGCTCACACGTGTGTCTTCTCTAGGCCCTGATCCAGCTGCCTCCCTACATCTCGCAGTGTGATGAGGTGCTGCAGTTCTTTGAGACAAGACCTGAGGATCTGAATCCCCCCAAAGAGTAAGTGGGTCCGTGGACTTCCCTAGATAGTACCTCTCCTCCTTGCTGCCTTTCCAGACCTGGAGTTAGCTTCTGTCTTACAAGGCCACATTGCCTGGGGCCTCTGTAGACGCTGGAAGTGGGAAAGGCAGAGGAATCTGGCTGCGTATCCCTAATCCAAAATAGTCTGCATTACTCACCACACTTAGTACTTGGTAGACTGGGCCATGTGGCAGGGACCATGTGGCAAAGTCACCTCAGTGCCTCATCTACCAGCTGAGTGTCCCTTGTCTAAGATGCTTGGGACCCCGGGTGTTACCAGTCTCCTAATCGTTTAGGTTTAGGAATGTTGACATATAGCTGATGAGAATCAGACCAGCGCTGCTTGAGGGCTGTAAGGAAGCATGGCTGTGTGGCTGGAGTGCTGGCTGCATGACTCATGGAGGCTCGGCATAGCTGGCTCAGAGGTGTTCCACGTTGGCCACCGTCCCTCCCCATGTGGAACCAGGACACCTGGGTTCTGTGCCTTCATGGAACTGTAGTGGAGACACAGTTGCCTGCTTATCTTGTCTTCAGTCTCTGGAGGAGTCAGTGGAGGTACTGCTCTCCTACACAAGCCCTTCCTGGAAGGCTGGGGAGGGGCTCCCAAAAAGCAGCACTGGAGGAGTGGTCCAGTGATAGAGCTCTGCTTCCACCTCGGCAAATAGGAAAATATTAAGCTTAGCCCTTGTCGTATTCGTAGTGTGTGTCTCTTCCATTGGCATCTGTAATTTTTTTTTTTTTTTTTTCTTTTCAAGACAGGGTCTCCCTGCAGCCCCAGCTGTCCTGGAACTCACTCTGTAGACCAGGATGGCCTTGAACTCACAAAGATCCGCCTGCCTCTGCCTCCCAAGTGCTAGGATTAAAGGCGTGCGCCACCACGCCCGGCTGGCATCTGTAATTTAACTCTGGCTATTAGGACATGCCTTTATGTAAGCTTTATGTTTTCATGAAGTCCAACCTAGTAAACTATTTCAAATGGGATATCTTCCCTTCCTCTCAGGTCTAGAACACCATTCAAACACAAGATACATATTTACCTTAATTTCTTTCCAGTTATTTCGTGGCTCCAAATATTTCTTCATTAAGTCAGAATTCATTTAATGTTTTTGTAAAAGTGAAACCTTTTGGACAGCTAAGAGTTTTACTGCACTGACCAAATAAATAGATACACCACCCCTAGGGTCCTTAGTAATCACTGCCTGATAGTCCCTCAGGAAAGATAACAAGGTCCTGCCTCAGGTGGTAAGAAAGGCTACGTGACATCTACTCAAGTGGGCATGTGCACACCACACCAAGTGAAGATCCAAACCAACCAATGCCCCACCCGACAAACAGGGTGGCTGACAGAGAGCTACCAGATCTGTGCTGGAGCAGAGGCTCTGCTTCTAAGAGGCTTCCTGGGAAGAAGGGAGCAGCTGTGTGGCCCTGGACAAGTGCCTTGACTGCCCCTCCCCAGGCCTCTGTTTCTGCACTAGTAACATGGGTGTGACTCCCCTGGCTTAAGGTTGTTTGAAAGGATTAGGTGACATCCCGGCCTATCAAGGATAAGGCCACTCACACCACTCAGAGCAGATGCTTCCCTAGAGCTGCCTTTCTGGCTTTAGCCAGGCTTTAGAGGGAAGGGAAGTAGAGAGGGGACACAGGGAAAGAGGGGGAAAGGGAAGGAAAGAAGGTTGAGGCCCCAGGGGCCTCCCCGGCAGGGTGTCTCAGCTGAGCCCGTGGTTGGTTTAGGGGAAGATGAATCAACAAGGTGACCTCTCATTAAGGTTGCTTTCTTAGTTGGATCTGGAAATTCATATCAAGATAGGACCTGAACTGGAAGTGGGAGAGGATGGGTTCTAGAAGGTGTTCTTGAGGGATGCTTTGCTCCCATGTGCACCCTGAGCACCCAGGTGTGTCCCACAGGACATATCCTGCTTGAAGTCCCTTGCTGCTGCTGCTGCTGCTGCTGCTGCTGCTGCTGCTGCTGCTGCTGCTGCTGCTTAAATCAGGGAACCCCTGCTGCCCTCACCCCTGCCACAGCTGGAGCAGGAGACTGGGTAGTAGGAGTGCACACAGAGTAAAGGCTGCACTGTGGCCTGGGTCATGGCCACTTCAAGAGGAAGAAGCGACCTGGTGGAACTCATTTCATATGATGTAGAACCACAGCTGAAAGGGGACTTCATGAACACGGGGAGTCTAGGGTGGTGGTCAGGTCAGACCAGGCTCCAGCCAGACCTGAGCTGGGGTCCAGGGTAAACTACTCCACATCCCTGTACCCCAGTGCCTCCATCTTCACAGTGCAATGACTCTCAAAGGCATGAGGATTTGATGAATTTGTCCAATAGAGCTTTCCGACCAAGACCTGGAACACAGAAAGGGCCAATGAAGCCAAGCTAAGTCCTCCCGCTTACCCTCGCCTGTCCCACACAACAGCTAGGAGGTTGCTCCTGGATGTCACCACTGGCCAATCCAGCCCACTCCAGGGCCTCCCTCTTTACCCACTACACCCAGACCTGGCTTCCTGGAGTCAGTTTAGCTCTCTGCCCTCACCTTGTAAGAATGTCTTGATGCATTTTCACATAGTGCTTAAGGTCAGACTGGAAAATCAGATGATGAATAAATGGAGGAGGAGGAGGAGGAGGAGGAGGAGGAGGAGGAGGCACACAATGGTCAATGAACACACAGAAAGATGGCTCTGTGGTTAAGAGCACTGACTGCTCTTGCAGAGGACCCGAGTTTGGTTCTCAGCACCCACATGGTGGTTAACAACCATCCGTAACTTCAGTCCCGGGAGATCTGACTCCTCCTTCTGACTCTGCAGGCATTGCACGACACAGGCACACTAACACACATGCAGACAATACACCCATATACATAAAATAAAAGTAATAAATAAAATTTTTTAAAAGATACAAATCTAGGGGCTGGAGAGATCGCCTAGTGGTTGAGAGTGCTGACTGCTCTTGCAGAGGACCCGGGTTCAATCTCCAGCTCCCACATGGTGGCTGAGAACCGTCTTTGACTCCAGTTCCAGGGGACTCCGACACCCTCTTCTGACCTCCGCAGCATTACACAACAGGGTGCACAGACCTGCATGCAGACAGTACATTCATACACATACGAAAATAAATAAAAAATTTTAAAAAAATACAAATCTAAACAATCAGAGGACGCATTAGAGAGGCATGGTTGAAGGGTGGGTGACAGGTGTCAGCAGGGGAGAACAGGACACTCCCTCGCATGGCTAGTGGGAATGTAAGATGGCCCAGCTGCTGTACAACCATCTGGAAATTAAAGTTATCATGTGATCCTGCAGTTCCATTATTCAGTATATAACCAAGAGAAATGAAAATGCATGTCCACACAAAAGCTTCTTCATAGGCATTCATAGTAGCCTTACTCATGAGAACCTGAAACAGGAACAGCCCAGATACCCACCAGCTCCGCACAGTGGAATATTATTCACCCATAAAAAGCTGTGAAGTGCTAACTCATAGTACATGTGGGTGAATCTTGAAAGTGTGCTCAGTGGAAGAATCCAGATACACAGTCTCACTTGTATGATTCCACATCTGTATATGTGGCAAAGGAGATAATCATTAAGAAAACATTAGACTTACCAAGGGCTAGGAGAAAGGGCTGCTAACAGGGTGTGGGTTTCTTTGGGGAATGGTGTAAGTGTTCTGGAATTAGATAGTAGGGTTGGTTGAACAATGGTTATGCATATACCAAAAATTACTGGATTGTATGCTTTTAAGGGATGGGTTTTATGCCATGATAATGTATCTAGGGTTGTTTTGTTTTGTTGTTTTGGGTTTTTTTTTTTTTTTGTCTTTTTGAGACAGTGTCTGTCTTTAGTCCCAGCTGGCCTAGAGCTCGTTATGTAGACCAGGCTGGCCTTGAACTCATAGAGATCCACCTGCCTTTGCCTCCTGAGTGCTGGGATTAAAGGTTTGCGCCACCACGCCCGGCTTGTATCTCAGTTTTAAAACATAGCCTGGTATGGTGTCATGCACCATTGACCCAACATTTGGGAGATAGAGGTGGGCAGATCTCTGATTTCAGGGCCAGGCTGGTCTATGTAGTAGGTTCTAGGCCAGCCAGGACTACAAAGTGAGACCTTGTCTCAACAACAAACAGAACTAGGTTCAGATCCTAGCTTCTATTACTAGCCTTGAGCAAGCTCTTTAACTCATCTCTACCTCGTTTTCTTAGTTCATCTGGTGGTTGTATTAAATGTATGAACTAGTGCCGAGCGAGGTACAGGCCAGAGTAACAGTGTTTAATAATCATTACATGACACTGGTGTTTCTACAGCATCCAGCCCAGCCCAGCCACTGGAAACATTTGTGCTGAGATTGTTTATTTTAAGGCACTTTGTAGGGCTGGGGTATATCTCATTGGTAAAATGCTTGCATGGCATGTGCAAGGCCTTACGTTCCACCCCCAGTGCTTGGTAAACACAGTACTTTATGTGTAACATGGATGTATTTAGAAACTCTGACATGGTTGGCAAAGGTCGGGCCCAGGTCACTGTGAAGTCTAGCCCACAGCAGTGTCCTCAGGCTGAATCCTGCTGGCTAGACTTCACCTTTTCTGACCAAATACATGCCGCTTTTATCTGTGGTTTACAGAAGCCCAAAAGTGGAGAAGCAGCTCCTGTGCCTGACAAGGTTCCAACTGGGCCCGGCCCCTGTTCTCAGCCATTTTTACCAGGCCCTCCACTCTCAGATGTGTAGAACCTTTCTTTGGTCCCAGGCTTCAGAGCACTTCTCAGACAAAGACACAATCAAGGAGAAACTTTCTTAGAAGATGCCTGGGTCCCTTGGGTTAGCTTAGATTTGCCTAATTGCTCAGGGTGTGATGGGCTAGAAACTCTCAGTTCCCTAATGGAATGTTATGTCAATGCATAACAAGGACTGACTCAGTGCTTTTTCTCACCCCACCCCCGTTCTCTCCTGTACAGGGAGCATATTGGGAAGAAGAAATCGGGTAAGCATGCATCCCATTTTCTTCTTTTCATTCCTGTCATATGCCAGGTGTTGGGTTCCATACTGGGGACACAGCAGAGCAGATAGTAGGTAGGTGGATAGATGGGGAATGGATACTTGGATGGCTAAGTGGATATATAGATGAATGGATGGATGTGTTGGTGGATAGGAAGTGTTTGTGTGTATGGATGGATGGATGGATAGATGTAGGATGGATGAATGGATGGATGGATGGATGGGTAGGTTGGTACGTGGGTGAATGGGTAGATGAATGGATAGATGTGTTGGTGGATAGGTGAATGGACAGAATGGATTAGTGGATTGTTGGATGGATGGATGGATGGATGGATGGATGGATGGATGGATGAATGGATGGAGTAGTGGATTGGTGGGTGGATTGGTGGATGGATGGATAGGTAGATAGAAGGACTGATGAACAGATAAATGGATGAGTAGTATGTGTATAGATGGGTGGATGGATAGATGAGTTGACAATTGAGTGATTGATTGATTGATTGATTGATTGATTGACTAACACCCTACCCAGTTTCCCAAGAGAAGGATTTGAGGCTGTTTCATCCCATACCAAAAATACTACAAAGCAGATGAGACAAGATCTCTTCCCCTGAATGCCTTTGTGTAAGAGGAGATGGGCTGGGGACGGGAGTTCTCACAGACCTTTGCATTCTAAAGTGGTCTCCAGCAGCCCGACTCTTTCCATCACCTGTGATCCTGTAGGCAGTTGCAGAGTGTGGGCTTCAGAACTGCCGGAACCTTGGTCTCATTGATCTTCTAGAATGCCAGGAAGTTTGAGGCTCAGTGGATTGGGAGGAAGGGGCATAAGCAGAGATTCCAGAATCATTTTCACCTCAGTTTCCCCAGGTGTGAATTAGGAGCTGGGTTGTGACTCAATGGTAAAGCACTTCCCTGACATGCTGGGTTCCCTGACACCCTGGGTTCTATCTCTTACACCACACACACACACACACACACACACACACACACACCCACACACACACACAAAATAAAATGCTGGTCATATGTTTTATAGGACCATTGCAGGATTTATAATAAATCTAAAGCACTTGAATGGTGTCCGCCACACTGGGACATCTACTTGATGCTCTTTTGTCATCATGGGTCACTCAAAGCCTATGGATGTCCCTGCCCAGCACCAGCAGCAACTCCACATCTCAGAGCTGTGGTCTCCCTTTCCTCCTAGGAGCAAGGCCTGAGCCAGCTTTACAGGCCTCTAGGCCATCCTTAGCAGAGAGTGAAGACAAGAGCCAAGCCTCTCTTCTCAAGGTGTGACATCTGGAATTGGTTCTGGCACTTTGCCCAGCAGTCTGCCTTCAACTCTCCTTTGGGGTCTGATGGGTGCTGGCCACAGGCGTGGTATCCTGCTAAAGCTGCAAATAGTTCTCTCCCCAGGATAATGACACATTTCTTTTCTTAGCAAAGAGCAGAGAACAGCTGGCACTCTGGGCTCATTGATTGTGGGGCTGCAGAGGAGTCAGAGGGTAGGAGGCAAGAGACAGCTCTGGTTTGTGAAAACTGTCCGGTTGGAACAAGCTTGATGAGGGGACCTGTCTGGGAAGAGACAGCCACAGCTTTAATTTGTGGTCACTGTGGTTGACATCGCTCACCTGCAATGATGAGGCACGGGTTTATTTATAGTTCCACCGGATGGAGCTCAACATCTTCTTTCATTCAGACTTAGAGCCCACTGTGCTGGGTTCCTTTTTTTTTTTTTTTAATTTTTATTTATTTCTGTATGTGTATCAATGTACTGTCTGCATGCAGGTTTGTGCACCCGTGTCGTGCAATGCGCGGAGGTCAGACAGAGGGTCTCGGATTCCCTGGAAACTGGAGTTCTCCTGGAATTGGAGTTTCAGACGGTTCTCGGCCGCCATGGGGTGCTGGGGATCGAACCCGGGTCCTCTGCAAGAGCGGTCTGCGCTCTTAACCGCTAGGCCATCTCTCCAGCCCCTGGGTTCCTTATTTTTATCTGACCTTTGAACACTGCCTCCATCTTAAAGCAGGCCTTCTTGATGGAATTTTTTTTTTTTAATTTTATTTATTTCTGTATGTGTATGAATGTACTGTCTGCATGCAGGTCTGTGCACCCGTGTCGTGCAATGCCGCGGAGATCAGAAGAGGGTCTCGGATTCCCCTGGAGCTGGAGTTCTCCTGGAACCGGAGTTTCAGACGGTTCTCGGCCGCCATGTGGGTGCTGGGGATCGAACCCGGGTCCTCTGTAAGAGCAGTCGGTGCTCTTAACCGCTAGGCCATCTCTCCAGCCCCTTGATGGAATTTTTAAAGGGGTCACAGTTAACAGATTTTACTCCTGCAATTTCTGTGCCAGACTCTAAAGGGGTCACAGTTAACAGATTTTACTCCTGCAATTTCTGTGCCAGACTCTGAATGGGAGGCTTGTCTGTCCCTGGCTTTGCCCTGTCATGCCCAGCTGGCTCCTGTAGCCTGGCTCTTGTGGCCTTCAATTCTGCTCATTCTGAGGGAAAAATATCCCACCACAATGGGGCAGGTCATCTGATTGCTTGGAGCAGTTTTCTTCTTGATTTCACTTGTTTACAGATTCTTCCAGCAAGCCCGGCAATTTAGTAAGTTTCTGGAAGGAAAATCACATTTTGCCATTACTCATCATTTAAAAAATTCAAGACATGTCATCATAAAGAAAAAAAAATACCCAACTCGAAAGCTGCTGGGGTGGGTTAGGCGCTGTACTGCCGGAGAATATTTTTTAACGCTTAATGATAAAAATCACCTTCCACTGTCAGTCCTCTCCTTCTTCCTCCTCCTCCTCTTGGATCTCCTTCTCCGGCCATGTAGCATGGCTTAGGAATCCTTTAATCTCATCCTTGGAAACTGGAGGAATTTACTGTCTGCCTCAGCTTTGAGGTCTCCAGTTACCATGCATTATAGGGCTTAGCTGCAATATCACACTCCATCAGTAGGGGTCTCTATGTGGCACCTACATAGTCTGAAGCCTAATTAAAGGCTCTTGTCAGATCACTTGAAACAGACTTTTTGTCCAGTTTTGCTAAGGTGGTGTATACAGAGTAGAACACGGGCACCTTGCTCTGGCAAGGGGAAGGCTAGTGACGGTATGCAGCCTGTGAGAGGTGCTCTTCTAGGCTGCCTCCCAGCCAGCCTTCTTCAGCAAGCTCCACCCTGCATCTGCTCTTCCCTCCTCTCTCTCTCTCCTCCTCTCTCAACTCAGGTGGAGGAAGTTGGAGAGGCCCCTGCTCAGAGACCTTCCCTATCCACCACAGGGAGTGTGGTCGGTAACCAGAACCTGCTCACAAAGCCAAGCAGCAGTGCCAGCTGCCCAGCCGCTGGGCCGGAGTCTCAGAACTAAGATGCTTTCTAATTTCAGTCATGTTCTGGAGTGCCTTTTGTCCACAAAGCAATCTGTCTTAGTAGGTAACAGGGCCATACAGATCCAGGGGTGCTGTCCGCACTGCACACCAGAGAAGCCGCCTTCCCAGAAACACCTCCCACAGCTTTCCCCATCTGGCTGCCACTGACCAGCTCCAAAGCCACCACTGCCTCTGGCCTAACAACTCTGCACCCTCCATCTGCTGTGCTGTCATTTTGCCAGCCTCTGCTCCTCTCCACGTGGAGGCCAGAGGCACTTTTCAAAACAAGGATCTCACCATTCCCTCCTCACTCTTCACTGATTCCTACTTCAAGATTAAAACACACAAACTTGTTGTCCAAAGGGCCTTGGCCTCAGACCAGTGCTTCCTGCAGGATTTCTCTCTCTCTCTCTCTCTCTCTCTCTCTCTCTCTCTCTCTCTCTCTCTCCCCCCCCCCACATCTGCCTCCTGGCTGGACTCTGCTCGGCTTCCTTCTATCACAGAAGGCTCTCAAGCCTTCCCCAGCCCTCTGCCATTCCCAGCACGCCTGCTCTCTTATGTCTGCTTTCTGTCACTCTGTCTCTTCTGTTTATTCTCTGTCCTAGCATACTGGGAGTTTCCAAATTGATGCATAAATTGATAGACATTGATCTTTACACATACTTTCTATACGTTTGTCTCTCTGATGAACTTGGGTTACTTGAGACTAGGAATCAGTCCCCCATGTCACTCACTCTTATACCTGTGGCACCCAGCGGAGTTTGTGGAACATCACTCATGACTTAGGATTTCATAGATGGATTTTGCATGAAGCCAGAGGATGAAGGGTGACTGGATGGTGGGGTGGGTAGATGGACATTCAAACCATTCCCATGAGCTTCCCCACTAGAGCAAACAGCCTCTGGGCAGGAACTGCATCTTAGTCAAGTTGGAATCCCCAGAGTTTGGACACAATTGTTTTTGATCAACTTTGGTGGTTGACTCAGCAAGTGAATGAAAGGATGTGAGGACGCAGGCACCCCTGAGGCAAACCTGTGTAAACTTCTTTCTCTATTTAGAAAGGCCCCCGTGCCCGCCCTCCCTAGTTCATGCTCCTCCATGCATGGGCATCTGATAGCATTTTTGGTCCACAGGGAGCGACCTGACCTCGGTGGACCCCCTGGTCCTGGAGCAGTATGTGGTTGTGGCAAACTATCAGAAGCAGGAGAGCTCAGAGATCAGCGTCAGTGTGGGCCAAGTGGTTGACATCATTGAGAAGAACGAGTCAGGTAGGAACCTGGACCAACCACCTCCCTCACACCCTGCACTGTCACCCAGACCCACAAACCAGAAACATGCGGAAACCCTGAAACAAATAAGCATCCCAGCATGGCATGGCTCCCCAGATCTCCTGAGGGCTCCTAGCCACCCTCTCAGCAGCCCGTTGGGTCGGCTGTTCCCAATTTCTTCTGAGGTTCCCGTTCCTTCTGGTTTTCAAAGTACTCAGACACACAGCAGTTTCCATTATTTCCTCTGACTTCTCCTAGGAGTCCTCAAGCAGCTTCCAGATCCAAGAGGGGTGGTGCGTGCCTGTAAGCCCAGAACTTGGAAAGTGGAGGAGACAGCAGGACCTCGAGTTCTAGGCTAGCCTGAGATATATAAGGAGACCCTGTCTCCAAAAACCTGAAGAAACTGCTCAGGGGGTATCGGGCCTGGCTCCTCAGCCCACCTATCATCTCCAGGTTCACTGACCCCCACTCACTAGTGGTTGGGGGGTGATGGAGACCCACGGCCTGGATTCCACCTGAATTCACACTGTATACTTGTCCAGGTTACTTCAAATCTTTGACTATCTGTTTTGTCACCTATAGAATACAGGAAACTGCCCAAAAAAACTATTGGAGGTTTAAATGAGGCAACTATAGTGCTCCAACCTGAACTTGGCACACAGTAGGTGTTCCAAATCCATAGGTTTACTTCCCTAGTCCTTCCTTAGCAACAGAGCCACCATCAGACTGTGGAGGGAGAGTGGGAAATGAGCTGCCCAGAAATATGGACTTCCTAATGGGAGGTGGAAGTGAGGTAGGTCAGAGGACCTTTCTAAATGGCATTGGCTCATCATGTCATTAGGGACCAAGTTCTGTGATAGCCCAATGGCTAGTTAAGGCTCAGTAACTGGAGAAAGACTGCATTTCACCATCCTATGAGTCATGTTGCCATTACTCATGTTAATCATGAGACCAGCATTGGCAGAGCAGTCCCTATAACTGCGCAATCTAGGGATGGTCCCTGCTTCCAGGAATATGGGAAGTCGATGTTTCTGGCATCTTCCAGGTCAGGTCACTATTAGTCACGGGGCCTGTGTCAACCAAACAAACCCCCTTAATTATGCAATCTGGACATCACAGCTCTGAGGATGTAGAGTGGAGGCCTGCTCTAGCCTCATCTCAGTACCCCCTGCTCTACTCTCTCAACCTAGCTCATTTCTCCCCACAGCAAGCAGCACTCACTCCTTCAGTAGATGCCGGCTGGGGGTCCTTTAATCCACTTCACTTTGGCACTGTCCATCTAGAGGGAGTGTCATGTCCCACGGATTAAGGGCTCAGACCCCAAGGCCACTCTTACTCCCCATGCCAGCACACACCTGGTCATTTTTCCCTGTACTTCTGACAACTAGCTAGAAATCATGGTTCCCCAACCCCTCTCTGTTTCTATTAAGTTGCTTGAGCAATTCACATGACAGGGAAATATGCTTGCTGGTTCATTATCAAGGATGTTCTAAAAGGAAACAGGTGAATCAATGCCCAGGGAAGGTCAGGGGAAGGGTGCTGAGCTTCCATATGCTCTCTGGGTGCCACCCTCCAGGAACTTCTATGTGTCTCCCAACCCCTGTGGTTATTGGGAAATTTCATTGCATAGGCACAGTTAACAGCTATGTTGACCTCTGACCAAATAAAAGGGGTCTGACTGAATGCTAATAGACAGTGGAAAGCCCAGTCAGGCCTGCCTGCCCAAATTCTTCTTGGCCTTTGTACAGCACCCCAGGGTACTAAGTAGAAACTCTTTTAAAAATAGGGGTCTTATCCACTGTCAAAGTAGGTCAGACAATTTAATTTCTTTATAGTCAAGCAGCTCCAAAATGGAAAAGATTAGAGCCTAGTGTTAACTTCTGTGACTTCCCTTGAGGGAGAGAAATCCTAGCTTCCGTGGCCTGCCTCAAGGAGAAAAAGCATGTGCCAGGGGGACAGGAGGAGATCAGAAAGAGACACTGTGAGCCAAGTCCTGCTTCTGAGGCCTAAAGGGCCTCATCGTTCTTCAGTCACAGGAATTATGAGGGCAATGGGAATAATCACCCGTGAGTAACAACCAAAAATACACGTCTTCGCACCTTAATCCCAGTGCCATGATGAGCAAATGGGACTCCGAGTGGCTCTTAGTCACACCTGGGTCTCAACACGCTGCATAGCTGAAGTCCCAGCTGCTCTAGTTCCCAAGGAGAGAGCATGGACATAGCGCCTACTCCCTGGGCCACCAGGATGGACTGCTGGAAAGAGTAAAGATCAGGAAAGTATATTGGAGTGACCAAAACAAAACAAAACATGTTCAGATACTCAAATACATTGGTAACATGTCTAAATCATCAAATCCCCAACACACTAGTAACATTTACTTTGAGTTATGCAGTCCCTCTGTGTCCAGGGAAAGGTGGTTCCCAGACCCCTGTGGAGCCTCAGATGTGCAGATCCTCCAGTCTCATATGTAAACTGGCAGAGTATTTCCATTTGACCCCTGCACAGTCTCCCATACACCTAAATCCTCTCTAGCTGATATGATGCTTCGTGTAATGTAAGTGCCATGTTTACTTTATTGTTTGGAGAATATTTCAGAGGGAACGTCTACATGTTCCGTGCACATGCAGTTTTTTTTCAAGCATTTTTTATTTCATGGTTGGTGAACTGTGAATGTAGGGCTCACAGATTTTATTGAGGGTTAGGACAGGGACATCTTCGTGTGGGTGGGTGGGGGGGGGAGACACTGCAGCACCTCTCTCAGCCTCACACCAGCCTTCCTTCTCAGGAGCACCTGACATGAACTCAAGGCCTGTCAAGCAGCCATACCTGTGGCCAGATTCTCCTTGATATGGGGCAGGCATGGTCTGTCTCAGTACATTTTGAGGCCAGTGCCTTTAGGATCAGAACTATAGTTCTGCCTCATGCTTAATGAACATGGTAACACCTCTTCTCTTTGTGCTTCAGTTTCTTTGTTGTGCAACAAGGACAATAATGTGAAGAGTATGCAAATGAATGCATGCACAGTTACTGGTACATTGCACACCAGAACATTCTAAGTTTCCTCCCTCCTCCCTACCCCAGGCTCTGGAGCAAATTTCTTGTTTTAAGTAATTAGTGGTTGCTATTAGTAGTTGTAGTCTACCAGTGAGATGGTAGCTTTTTAACCTAACCTGAGCGTTAACTGATGAGTGTCTAAATAGACAATCTGCCTCCACATCTGGCAATTCTACATCCTTGGACTCAACCACTTATGGATAGAAAATCAAGCTTAAATTGGGATCGTGCTAAACATGTCCCCAGGCATTTTTCTTGTTGTTATCTCATAAACATACAGTCTAACAGTTCATAACATTGACATCATATTACTATGTTGAGTCACATGTGGGTGATTTGAAGTCTGTATGGGGTGTGGGTGCATCCTCGCTGGGTACCACGCCCTTTGTATAAGCTATTGGAGCTATGAGAATTTGCTGCCCTTGGGCAATCTGTGGACCAGTCCCCTACATGCCTGGGAACAACTGAACTATTATTGCATTCTCACTTTGTCTGCTAACAGCATTCTACCCTGTCACTTGCAGGTTGGTGGTTCGTTAGCACTGCTGAAGAACAAGGCTGGGTCCCTGCGACCTGTCTCGAGGGTCAGGATGGCATGCAGGATGAGTTTTCCCTCCAGCCTGAGGAAGGTAGGAGAGAGCTCCCAACCCACCCCTTCCCATCATCCTGTGCTCCTAGCTCATTAACTCACCAGCTGAAGATCCAAAACCTATGAATTGGATGGGATTCGAGCCGTAGGGCAATCCTGTCTTTCCTTGAGGGCTTGTGGGAGCCACGCTATGTGAGCTTTGCCAAAGCTGGACTCCAACACCTTCATGGACCCCTGACTGACTGCTACAGACCCCCCCCAATTCCTTTTCCAGGGGATATCCCACGGCAGATGTTCTGTGTGACGATGCCACACCAGCAGTGATACGGTCCACACCTCCCTCTGCTTCCCTAGAAGCTTCCTAAAGCTGAAGCATGCATTGTCTTCCTTAGCACACAGGTGGTTGGGAGTCAAGCAGACCTGAGTTTGAATCTCACCTGTGCCAAATGCTGAGTAGTCTTGGGCCTGAGGCACCTCTCTAAGCCCCAGCCTTCTCTGCTGGACATGGAAATGATGAGATCTGTGTCACGGAATTTTAGAGAGCTAACTGAGGTCCTGCCTGGGGTGAGTGTTGTTAGATCTCAATGGACTATTCTGAGAAAGCACAAAGCCACTCTAAGCATATATATCAGAGAAAGAGTGAAGTTGGTTTGCTCTGTTTTAAGGGCCCTCTAGGAGCTCAGGACAAGGCTACCACAGGATACTAGATTCTGTTCGGATTAAAGGGCGATGGTACCCTGCAAGGAACCTAAGTTCCCTTCTATAGCCTGTGGTACTCAGCCTGGCATACCTGCAAAAGGACTGACCATCAGCCCCATTTCACAGATGGGAAGCAGCCACTCAGAAAGGCAGAGACTTGCCTAGGGCCACATGGATAAAGCATGGGCAAGACCACATTTTCTTACAAGTTTAAGCATTTCCCTTCCCTTGACTGTGTCAATTTTAGTTTATAATCATAAGAGGAATAGAATTCTGTGTACTGGATGCTTCTTCACTCAAGTTGAAGCTTAATACTCAGACACTTGGCCTTTCTAAGACACCTGGGGCTGGAACAGACTCAGGTGTGCCCCCCTATGGGAAACAGTGTTGGGGGCTCCCTGGCCCCATAGTACCTGGGGATGTTCTCCTCTTAACTCTGCCTTCTGCCCTCCCCTCAACATGCTGCCTGGCCAGTTTCCTGGAGGTACTGCTCTTTGCCCCGGCCCATGGGGCGCCGCCGGACTCTGGGGGACTTGTATGCCATCAGCTGGCGTCAAGGTGCCTACCCTGAGAGGTTTCTCCCCATTTGATGCTTGGAGCCCAGTCCCCGCATCTGCATGAGCTCCCTGCTCCAGGACTGCCATGCCTGCTGCATGTGAACAACATGGTCTTGTCTTGTGTGTGCTGGCATGCAGTCTGGGGAGGAATGGGCCCTGGGGTATTTGACAGCCTTGGGGCTCTGAATTTTCCCACCTTAAAAATGATGCCTGGGCTTCTGTGATGCCGAACTAGCAGCCTGTTACTTTCACCAGGTTTGTCTGAGTCATAAGGAAAGTCCACATCAGCCAGGATCAGCAAGAAGAAAACTGAAAATCTAGGTCGCTGCTCACACCTGTAATCCCAGCAAGTGAAAGGCTGGGGCAGGAGGGTCATGAGTTCAAGGCAAGCTTGAGCTACATAGTGAGACCCTGTCGTCAGCCCAGGATAGAACTGGCTTGAGCTACATAGTGAGACCCTGTCGTCAGCCCAGGATAGAACTGGCTTGAACTACATAGTGAGACCCTATCGTCAGCCCAGGATAGAACTGGCTTCAAAAAGAGCTGGATTCAGGGGCTTAAAAGTGTCATTAGAACCTGAGACTCTCTCACCACCTCTCACCACCTCTGCCTTATGGGGACAGTTCTTTCACAATGACAGCAATTTGAGGTACCTGACAGGACAGCCACCAAATAAACAGCTTTTCCTTCAATACAACAGGTTCTGCTTGGTCTTCCTGCTATGTGCCATCCCTAAGCCAAAATCACAGTGGCCAGGGCTTACAGTACTGTGACCAGGCCAAGGTCACACATACCCTCTAGGAGGTAGGGGTCTCAGCCACCCCCAAACCATGTAGGTAATGGTGATGGAACCCCCAGTAGAAGGATAGGCACCCTTCATGCAGCCCACAAGGGCTAACCCTGTGCTCAGATGGAGTCACTCAGCATCTCTAGCATCTCAGAGTATGAGGGGATCCAGTGCACCAGGGCTCTTTGGGTTGAAGGCACTCAGGCCAGGAGCAGATGCCCCTCCCACCTGGACCACCCGAAACGTCTGTGGCTGGAAGAATCCCTCCTTCTTCCTAGCCCAGCCCGGCACCACACCCTGCCATTTTCTCCCAAGGGGAAACAGCTGACTATGCTGAACACAGACTGTGTGCCACGAGTCAGCTCAGCCCCTTCAGAGCAGGTCAGCAGGCCAGATCAATAAATAAACAAATGCCCGTGTACTTTCTTTGCCCTCTACGGCAGCTGGCCGGCCAGCCGGCCATTTCCCAAAGAGACACGAACCAGGGACACTAGGCCATGTGGTTTGGTTGCTCATCTATGGGCTGAGTATAATCTGAGGACAACCCTCACCTTCTGGGCTCCTCCTGGGACACACATCCGCGTTCCTCTGTGTCAGCAGCCAGAGCTGACACTGGGGTGGGCACTGTTCCTTGCTCTCCTGAGCCTCCTGCCAATGACAGGACCCAAGGGCTGCTGTGCTGGCAGCCAGAGCCAGCTTTCAGGGAGGAAGGAGTGTAGAACTATAAGGTTGGTGCCATGGCTTCTGGGGAGAAGTGGGTGGGAAGCAACCCTGCCACACAGGTGAAATGTAGAACTCCATGCTTGATCAGATCAGGCCTGGCTCATGACCACTGAAAAATGCAGTCTGTCACTGTCTAGTAATGAGAATTGCTAGCCATTCCCCACGGTACAATTTCCACTTATCTTTGAACTCTTGGTCTCCACTGAGAAGAGTCAGTGAGCAGGAACCCCAGAGGACTCAACTTACTATGTGAGAAAGATAGCCTTGGAAGATAACCACGGGCCGTGTAAACATGTCCCTTCACTAAGCAGAAGCTCAGTCACAAAGTTCCTAGCTACTCCTGGCTTGTGCCACTGCTGGAGAGCAGGAACGAGGCAGACCTCTCCCTGCCTTCACGGAGCTCAGACTCTCCCAGAAGATACAGACATGTAACAGTTAGAAGTCTGTGTTAGTTAGGGGCTGGAGAGATTGCTCAGTGTTTAATAGCACTGGCTGCTCTTGTAGAGGACCCGGGTTCAATTCTCAGCCCCCATATGGTGGCTAACAACTGTTAGTAATTCCAGTTCCAGAAGAATCCTGTACCACCTTCTGACCTCTGCAGGCATTGCACAATTCAGGTGCATTTACAAACATGCAGGCAAATACGCTCAAAACAAATAAAACAAAAATAATAAATAAAATATTTTTCCAAATAAAAAAATAAATTTTAAAAGTTTATGTTAGTTAGAAGATAATTCCTAGAATGGGAAGATAATTCCCAAGCACGAGAGATGAGGCAGCTGTGGGTAGGAGTGTTGCATGAAGTCACAGACCATGACCTTGAAGCACAGGTTTAAGAGAAATGAGGGTGACTGTGTAGTGCTGGGATTTCAGAGGGTTTTAGGGGCTCAAAGGGGGCCTGGAGAATCCAGGAATCTGAAAGTAAACTTCCCCTCTGTGTCATCCTAATTCACATCTAGCATCCTGGACCCTCGTGTCTGTTTCTTACCCCAGTACCCTTTGTCCCCACAGAAGAAAAATACACAGTCATCTACCCATACACAGCTCGTGACCAGGATGAAGTGAACCTGGAGAGAGGGGCTGTGGTGGAGGTTATCCAGAAGAACCTGGAAGGCTGGTGGAAGATCAGGTACCGTCTCTGCCTCGCCCATAGCTGGCTGCCTTCCTGGTCTCTCATAGGCTCCAGCTTCTCAGAGGTCTGTGAGTGACTGCAGACAGGTGAAGTTTCTGCTTCAACCACGAAAGGACAAGTCTGCTTACTGCTGCTTGGCCTCCTTCCCAGCCCATACCTTCCTTTAACAGCCTAACAAACAAGATAGCCGAACACCTTGAGCCCTGGAGATGAGACAAAACTGTCCACCTCCAGGCACTCGCCTTGATGGAAGTTTCAGCTGCTGTGGGAGCAGCTGCCTACTCCATGCAGCCTGCTGATATCTACATGGTTTAGAAGCCAGCATCAACCATCTCAGCCATCCCAGCCCTCAGGCTGCTAACTGCCATTCATCTCTTGGAGTCCAGCCAAAAACCTGTGTTGCAAACACCTTCTCATATGTGGTGCTGCTCTGAGCAAGATCTGTGGATCACACTACCCAGTGCAGAGAACAGACTCATAATCAGCCACAGAGCAGGGGAATGAGTGAGCCAGCATGGGGGCTTCTGAGTACACAGAAGAGAGGTCCCTCAGCCTGGGGTCAAGAAGGCTTCTTGAGGGAGGGGTCCTTGGGACTGGTATTTAAAGGATTGATGACAGCAATAGCAAATATATATATGGAGTACACAGCCAGGTCCCATGCAACAATGTCTCCTATCACAGTGACACCCCATGTTCAATCTTGGTCCCACGTGATTATGATGGAGCTGCAAAGTTCCTGTCACCTGGGGACGTGGCCATGGCAGATTGGTAGCCCAGTGCATTACCTGCACACGTGTGGTGTTGCTGCTGTAAAAAGGCCTGCTATGCTGCTGGTCATAAAAGTAGAATATGTGAGATTATGGCCATGCCTGTAGTTACTGATGATCACAAGTGACCATTTCACTGGTTTATGTGTTTAATGTACTTTTAGTTATTAGAGTCTACTTAATAAGAGAAAATCTCCTTGTAACAGCGTACCATGTTACACCAGCGGCAGCCTCGTCCACCATGCTTTTATCATAACTTCTGATGGCTGCATTGTCTCTTAGGTTTGATTAGTCCAATGTTTTGTTCATTGTGGCCGTTTGAGCATTAGACTATCTCCATATTATTTTCACATCATGTACCCTGGTGTGCAGTGGACCACTTGTCTAGGCTTGTGTAAGCACACCGTGATGTTGGCACAGGGTTGAAATCACCTAAGAGGCATCTCTCAGAAAGCACCCATCATTAAGTGACATGTGACTGTCATCATACCATGCTCCCAACAATGTATTCTGGAGCCTTGTGGCTCTGGAGCCCAGGGATGTTTTGACTAGACTCTTGCTTCCATGAGGCATCTGTCAAGATGGTGGGGAGGGCCACTCCGAACTAAAGGGGCAGCCAAAGCTGGAAAATATCGAAGCCTACTTCCATCTCCCTAGGGTCCACCTACTACCTGGGGATGTAGATTGTGTTACATTTCCAACTGGCCTCTTCCAATTAGAACAAGACTTATTCCCTCTTAGTGGGCATTTTAAGTTCTACAGATGCTAAACTGGATAGATTTCTACCTTCTTAGAAATTTGCCTCCTGTTACAAAGGACCTAATTTTCATTGAAACCCGAGCTGCTTTGTTTTTAAAGTGATTCTCAACAAGAGATCTGGCTCTGCCATATATCACAACTAGTTAGCTGGGTCTACATATCTTTTCCCCAAAGGTGTGGGCCCCCATTTGGAGAGGTGCCGATTGATATGGAACATTCAACTCTCCATGGGAAAAACGCTCTGAGAAGGGATGGCCAATTCCCATGGTGTAATAAATACCTCTGCTGTGGCTGCTTTTAAGCCACAAATGTGATGGCCACTAAATGTGGAGTTTAGAAGTCGCCTGTGCACAGTTGGCTCTGGCGGGACAGTGTGAGCTTGTTCCAACACACTTCTGGTCCAGACAGACCTCTCTGGACATTGCTGTGAAACCAAATTCTGTCATGCAGAGAATTAAATGATCTTTACCCTCAATGAATTCCCTCTTAGGGGGCAGTGAACTGATCTGTCAAAAGCCCCTGTCATTCCTGTTCTGTGGCAGCCAGCTCTGCAGCTGCCTCCTTCACATCTAAGTGTGAAATCTGTTTATCAACCAACATGGAGTCCTGTCCAGTCACTGAGAGGCTTTGCACTAAGCTGGGGCTAAATCCATTCCTGTCACAGACTTGCTTATAATCCTGGGCAAGGAGGTATTTAACACCTTTGGGCCCCACGTTTCTTGTCTTTAAAACAGATTTCAATCCTGGTTGAAAATCCTTTTCCTGAAGTATGGGGACCAGAAGTGTTTGGGATTTGGGGTGTTTTCAGATTTAGGAATGTTATATAATGTGGTATCTTGGGGGTGAGACCCAAAGATAAACCTGATAGTTACTGAGTCAAATATACATATGGCCTGAGGGTAAGTTCATGCATTTTTGATATCACATGAGGCCAGGTGTGGAATTTTCCACCTATGGTGTCATGTTGGTGCTTGAGAAGTTTCCCTTTGAAGTTTTTTGGGGAGGCTCAGTCTGTCATCCCTTCCTGCCATAGTTGGCTTGGTTATACACACCGGTAGCTGTGAAGTGCTCAGAGTAGGGCTGACAGAGTAGGTGCCAAGAGTGTTGGCTGTCCCCTTCCTCGCTGTTGTCATCATCACAGGGATGGCTGTGAGGAGCCAGCTCTGAGGCAAAGCGTTGTGCTGTTTATCCATACTGTGCCCATGGGCAGCTTGTTCACCTGACCTTTCATTTCTTCCTTCACCTCACTGATACCCAGCTGCAGCCCATTCCAAGCAGCTCACATTCTAACTGGGAGACAGGACAACCACAGCCAACTGCACATTGCACATGCTGGGGTGATAGTGTGTGCAGAAGCCAGGGGCCTACTGTAGAGGTTGAACCTCATTTGAGGATCAGAAAAAAAGACTTAAAAGACATTAAGCAAAGTCCGGGAAGAAGAGCTGCTGAGAGGGAGAGAGAGAGGAGTTTGTCAGGCAGAAGCATACCAGGAGCTACAACATGGGGAGGCAGACAGTGGTATATTTGGGAGGAGGTGGGGTGGCTGGGGCACAGTGGTTTTTGAGAAAGGCAAATAGAGGCAAGGTTGGAAATGCCTGGGAGGTTCCCCTGAGGGCTTAGGCAACATCAGAAGGCGGTAATCAGCATGTGGCCTGAAGTGTAAGAATTATACAGTAGGAGCATAGCTGCCTTCCCAAGTCTCTGCAGACCAAACTGATCGGAATCCTCTCCCTTTCTCACAGGTTCCAGGGCAAAGAAGGCTGGGCCCCGGCTTCCTATCTGAAGAAGAGCAGTGGGGAGCCCTTGCCCCCCAAGCTGGGTCTCAGCTCATCTGCCCACTCAGGGGCCCTCGACTTGGATGGTGTTTCACGGCAGCAGAATGCTTTGGGCAGGGAGAAAGAGCCGCTCAACAACCAGAGGGATGGACGGTTTGAAGGTCGCCTGGCGCCAGATAGCGACATTAAGCAGAGTGAGTGACATCCATTCTAGGTCCAAACAGCTAAGGCCTGCCCGAGCTTATAACTCATCACATACTGCCCTCTTCCTTACAACATTGCTGCCATCTGCTGCTATCCTGAGAATAAAAGCAGAGGCTCAGGAGCCCTGAGTTACTCAGTCCAGACCCCTTCCCAGCAGATTACAGAATCTTGAACAATGAGATATAGCTTCTCTTTCCTAGGTTTATTCCATTGTGTCATACTGATCAAGCACTTGCTGGGTGTCAGGAACCTCCTCATTCACCTCCTCCTACAACTTTTGAGGCCATTCGCCTGGGACGAGGGGGACTGGGCCCGAACCCAGGCAGTGCTATGCCCCTCCCTGCTTCTTCTCTATGACCTTGTATGCAAACCAAAGGAAGAAAAGTTGGCCCCCTGTGGGGTTTGCTTCAAGCACAGTGCCCTTCACCCATTCTGCTTTTCAATTTTACTGCTAGTATTCTGCACACACCCGAGAGCAGGGCTCTTCATAGTTCTCTGCACTGTGCCCGGGGCTGTGGCCTCAACATAGGGTCCAAGATCCTATGCAGGGCAGCAGGAGTATATGAGAAAATATTTCCAGCTCCCATAGACAGGAGAGCACTGCCTCTGAGCTTCATGCTCTCTGCTACCATCCCCAAGTGCCAGGGGCATCAAGGATTTGTCATGCTGTGACGGGTCTGGCCAGCCCAAACGCAAGGATTCTAGTCTTTCATAGTCAAGAGCACATAGTCCATCAGTGTTAGGGGACCAAATGAAAAATCTGAAGAAACAACTTTGTTAGGCTGTAGGTTCAGAGGCTAAAATATCTCTCCCCTAATGTTTAGCTTTTTGAGATAGGGTCTCCCTTGGCCCCAGCTGGCCTAGAACCCACTATGTAGACCAGGCTAGCCTCAGTCTCACAGATATTCCCTTTCCCCTGCCTCGCAAGTGCTGGGATTAAAAGTGTGCACCACCAGGCCCAGCCCTGCTCACATAATAGTGTGAGTACTTGTCCAGGACGGAGCTAGCACCTCCATGTAGTCAGGAGTCTTGGTCTCCTGCATCTGCCTCACGTTGCCCTCGTCAGGCCTCATCACTGGTCCAGCCCATGGAAGGCAGGGAGAAGTGAAGGATACTACTCAACTATTGTGTATACACTTTCCACTTTCCCCATATCCCATTGGACTTAGCCACATGGTAACACCAACTGCAAGGAAGTCTGGGAATGGTAGTCTTTATATACTTAGCTAAATGTCTTGGCTAAAGCTCTGTTGTGCCTTCTAGTATTATAGAAGACAGAGAAATTTGTATTTGAGGGATTACCGCCCCCTGCCAAGTATTCTTCCTTTTGATGCTAAACCAGATCCGCAGCACATGGGTGACTTTTACAGCATTCTGCCTGAGCCCAGCACCACAGACCACCAGTCACCTCCTAACTCTGAAACCTAGAACTGGAGCAACCCAACTCCAGAGTAAACATCCCTGAAGTCATGAACCCCCATGTGTGCTTCTCCTTGCCTATGGATTGTTTAGCGGGACTGTTCTAGAACAAGAAACTGGGTTTAATAACGTGTCTTCCTGCCTGTTCAGTGCCAGAATCTATACAGCTTTTGCCTCTCTCTCTACCACTACCCTGGGTGTTACTCATTAGGCCTTTTCTATGGGAAAGGACCTTATGGTTCAAAGTTAAATGATTATTTTGTCCTGTGCCAGAAGCTTGGGAGTCTGGACCTAGCCATGTGTAACTCTGATCCGATGCTTTTTACCCTTCATGGAAAGTCTCCCATTGCTTGAGAATTAGCATCATTCCTTTTATTCCTTTGCAGAAAAGATCTAGGGAAGGCCATGTTAGTAGAGGTTCCCAAACCAAGCACGAGAAGAACATACCAAGACTTCTTACAGAGGTTCACAGAAGGCAGCCCCTGTGCCAAGGTTGAGGGGACGAGACCCTGCCTAGTAACCACAGCAGTGAGTCTGTCTGCGGAGCTCTGCACTTGAGTAAAGTTAAGTCTTATTTCTCCATAGGATCACCGAAGATGAGGCAAAGACCCCCTCCTCGCCGGGACATGACTATTGTAAGTGCAGACTTGCTCTAGGGCCCACACTGGTTCTGGTCCCTTCTACAATGTTCCTTTCCATGCGCTGAGGTAGAGCTACATGAATAGTGTGCCCAGGGTTCTGCGAAGTTAGGCCTGGGGATTTGCTGTGCTTCCAAGCCACCAATATTAGTCTTTATGAATCAGATAACTTGAGGTCCACGCTTAGATGAGGCACAGGTATCATTTGTTCGGACACTCTGGTACTGCATTTTTTTTTTAATTCTCTAGGTAACGTTTTTTTTTCTCTTTCTGAGACAGGGTCTCCCTATAGCTCTGGTCATCCTGGAACTCACTATGTAGACCAGGCTGGCCTTGAATTCTGCCTGACTCTGCCTCCCAAGTGCTAGGATTAAAGGCATGCACCACCACGCCCGGCTTCTAGGTAACTTTTTAACCAGTACAGGTTGAGCATCCCTAATCCAAAAATCCAAAATGCTCTAAAATCTGATACTTTAAGCATAAATATGACACCAGTAATCGAAAGAAAATTCCACGCCTGACCTCACATGACAGATCACAGTCACAACACAGATGCACTAAAAATACAGTATAAAATTATCCTCAGGCTAGACTTACATGAAGCATAAATGAATTTTGTGTTTAAACTTGAATCCCATCCCCAAGATATCTCATGTGTAGGCAAATATTCAAACTACAAAACTCTCCTGGCCCCAAGCATTTTCAAAGAGGTTCATGTTGAAACCTGTACTATGGAAAATGGGCTTTTTGAAAATGTCTGCCTTTTCCTTGGTACCAGTTGGACACCATGCAGTGTGCCAAATGCTCCACTCAGTGTCATATTTAATCCTTATACTGAGTGTCCAGGCTAGTCCAGTTATGATGCCCATTGTACTGGAGGTGAAATGAGGCTTCAGCAGGGGCCCTTCGTCGATACTCAGATGTGTCTATTTGCAGACCTGGGTTCTCACCATAGCCTCCCTGCCTCCTAGATTCACATAAGTATGTGTCTTGTCTCAGATTCTCATGATGTGGCCATAAATCCCACCCTGTTTCTCACTACTCTAAAGTTGAAGAGCCAGTGAGACCCCCATCTAGGAGATGGCAGTCAGTCCTCAGAAGCTAAGTAGGCCTCTCAGCACCCTGTCTGTGGTGGTGGCGGCGGTGTGTCCCCTAGTCCCTCAGTTCCACCCTGATTCACTCAGTCCTGTGTATAATCCTTCCAGCCTCGAGGCCTCAACCTGCCAAAGCCTCCCATTCCGCCCCAGGTGGAAGAGGAGTATTACACTATTGCCGAGTTCCAGACCACCATCCCCGATGGCATCAGCTTCCAGGCCGGCCTGAAGGTCGAGGTGAGCACCACTGCTATCCACTGCCTGCTGTTACTCTTCATTCTACACATCACCTCCCACCCTCCTGTCACCTCCTGCAGTGGGGGGCGGGGGAACTGTTGAGGTTAATGGCCTTATGAAGATGTAATTCACATATCGAGCCATCTGCCAGTTTGGAGGGTAATAGTCAGTGGTTTCTTGTATTCACAGAACTGCAACCATCACCACTCTCCAGTTCCATGGCCCATTAGCAGAAGCCTCGCCTTCAGCCAGCACTCTCCCTTTCTCCTCAGCTTTTCCCTCAGTCCTTTAGACTTGGATTTGCTATTTTGGACATTTCATACAAATAGAAATGTAAAGTATGTGGCTCTTTGAGGCTGCCTTGTGTTCCTTTTTCTTTTTCAGGTCTATTTTTATTCTTTCTCTCTCTATCTATCTCTCTTTCTCTTTCTCCCCGTGTGTGTGTATGTGTGTGTGTGTATGCACGCGCGCTCACGAATGTCACCACACATACATTGCAGGTCACAGGACAATTTTTCAGGAGTCGGTTCTCTCCTTCCTCCTTACTTTTTTTTTTTTTAATTTTTTTNACAACAAGAACAATGCAGTTATAATGTAGTCTATGAAGTGAATTTCATACGTTTGCGCATTCTTCACACATGATGGTGCTAGTTAATTCACCAATGAAGATCCGATCTATGAAGTTCATTTTCACACCTTCTTTTCCATAGGCTGTAAAAAAAATCATACCTTTAACTGATGAAACAATCAGCGATCCAACAGTATTACATGTTATTTATTCAACTGGATAAGGCATATATACTTTAGTATACTCAATAGCATATTTTATTATATCATATCTTTCTCTTTTATAATTTTGTAGAGGAAATACGGCTATCAAGTACCATGATCTCCAAGAAATAAGAAAACTATTTTTAATTTTTTAATTACATCTTATTTATTGTGCTCTGTGTGTGTGTGTGTGTGTGTGTGTGTGTGTGTGTGTGTGTTTACCATGGTATATGTGTGGAGGTCAGACAACAATTTGTGAGAGTTAGGTCTCTTCTTTCCTTTTCCCCTTCTACCCTGTGGGTCCAGGGGATCTCACTCAGGCCATCAGACTTAGTGATGTGCAACTGTACTCAATAAGCCAACTCGCTAACCCAAGCTATTCTTCTGAGGTAAAATACAGAAATAATCACTATTCATACCACACCTCAGCTGCTTCCACTAAACCTTTTCTTTTGTTAGACATGGTATCACTATATAGCTCTGGATGGCCTAGAACTTGCTATTAAGAATAGGCTGGCCTGAAACTCAGAGATCCTCCTGCCTCTAGCTCCCAAGAGCTGAGATTAAAGGCATGAACCACCACACCTGGCCCCATCAAACCTTTTGAAGCCCCTGTATCTAAGGTAAAGGTAGACAAAAGTATAGGGGAGATAACATTTTTAAGGCTACATGGACATGCGATATAGTATGAGGAATTAACATCGGCAATTAATAACTCATATAAACATACATACATACATACATACCTGTTTGGTAAAAAGATTTGGTAAAAAGTTAAAATAATTCTGTTTATGAAGTATTTATAGATCAAAGGAAATGAAGCTCATTGTTTTCTTTAAAATAGCTGGTACTGGAAGAAAATAGGCTAAACATATCCCTCAAATGTAGATTAACTTAAGTGATAGATAGAAGAAGATGTATTGTGCTAGTCTTTCTGCTTTAACACAAATTTTAAAGTTTCCTTGATAAACCAGGAAACAGAAAGTATATTAGGAAAACTATCCATTCCACTTTCAAACTTCTATCCTTTGTAAACCTCTACCTTCAATTTTTACAGAAATTGTTTAAAATTATTAAAAACATTATTCAAAGTACTGAACAACAGAGAACACATATTTTAATATGCCAATAAACATTTTACAGTAACTTAAGAAATACTTGGGCCAGGCATGGTGGCGCACACCTTTAATTCCAGCACTCAGGAGGCAGAGGCAGGTGGATTCCTGTGAGTTCAAGGCCAGCCTGGTCTACAGAGTGAGCTCTAGGCCAGCTAGGACTAAAGGGAAACCCTTGAAAACACACACACACACAAAAAAAAAGAGATGGCTCAGTCATTAAGATCACTGGTTGCTCTTGCAGAAGATCCTGGTTGGATTTCTAGCATCCAACACTCAAAAGGTTAGGTCTATACCCTCTGCTCAGTGGAGTCCAGGAGAGCATAGACTTCCCTCTGGCTTTGCATGCAAGGGTGTTGACACATTTTCTGTTTTCTCATTGCTATTGTCTGAGTCAAAGTCCAGATGGATGGGATATAAAGGAATTCCGAGTTGTGTCGGAGATTAAACCCACTGTCATCACTCATGAACTGTGCCTGGTTAGCTTGAATTGTGAAGTTGAATTGTCAGGAGAGCCTCAACTGAGGAATTGCCTAGATCAGACTGCCCTGTGGGTATGTGAATGGAGGATTGTCTTGATTACTAATTAAGGTAGGAGGACCCAGCCCACTGTGGGTGGTATTATCATTAGCCAGGTTGTCCTGGTCTATATAAGAAAGCTAATATTGAGGGGCTAGAGAAATGGCTGAGTGGTTAAGAGCACTGACTGCTCTTGCAGAGGACCCAGGTTCGAGTCCTAACACCTACATGGCAGTTAACAACTGTCTATAACTCCAGTTCCAGGGGATCCACACCCTCTTCTCACATCCACAGGCATTGCACACATGCAGGCAATACACTCATACACATAAAATAAAAATAATAATACAAAAGAAAGCTAGCTGAGCATAAGCCAGTGGGCGTAACAGCAAGCAGACTTCCTCCATGACTTCTGCTTTGGGTTCCTACCTCGAGGTCTGCTCTTGACTTCCTCAAGAAGTATAAGTGACCCGGAAGTATAAGGTGAAATAAACCCTTCTCCTGAGTTGTTTTGTGGCCTTGGAAGCAGGGGACCTCCTGAGACGGAGGGTCTGGCAGTACTAAGAGCTCCAGCTCTTAAGCTGTGCCTGCCTTGCACTGTCCTCTACCATTCACCCTCCAAGGGACCCTCTGCCATTTCCTCAGCTCTCCTAAGGCACTACTGTATCTGTAGAGTGGGATAACAGCCCCTCACTCACAGGAAAGTCGTGAGCATTAGAACCTGCTGGGGTATCACGGCATGTCAGTTTTCTAGGACTGCCGCACCAAGATGCCACAAACCAGGTGGGTTAAGCATAGTGACTTTTTTTCTCATGGTGCTGGAGGCTGGAAGTACAAGATCAGAGTGTCAGCAGGTTGGTGTCTCCTGGGGCCTCTCTCCTTGACCTATAAATGGCCACCTTCTTGCCATGTCCTCATAGCATAATCCCTCAGTCTGTGTATTTCCAAATCTCTTCCTATGAAAACATCAATCATATGGTGGACTGGGGCCTACCATTATGACCCATTTTAACCTAGCTACTTCTATAAAGGCCCTGTCTAAGCATGGGGACATTTAGAAGTACTGAGGGGTAAGGTTTTACGTAGGGATTTGGGGAGAACATTTCAGCCCATAACATTCAGCCAGATGATGCTGGATCAGAAAGACACAAAAACGTAATATCTGAAAAATCATAAGCCATTCCACCACCATTCCATTCCTAGGTATGGGTACCATAAGGAGATGGCGATAAGAGATGAAATCCGTTCCATTCCACCAGCCTCAGCTCCTCTGAATGTAAATATGACACACATTGACCTAACTGGTTTCCTTGTTTAACGATCAGCATTTTTCATATGGCATAGCTGCCATAAACACCAGCCAACTCCTAATGCTCATCCAAAGAAACCTGGGTCAGGGGTAGCTTTGCCTCTGGGTGGCTTTTGCCTTGTACTTCTTTTTTTTTTTTAAGTTTTTTTTTTTTAATTTTATTTATTTTTGTATGTGTATGAATGTACTGCCTGCATGTAGGTCTGTGCACCCGTGTCGTGCAATGCCGCAGAGGTCAGAAGAGGGTCTTGGATTCCCCTGGAACTGGAGTTCTCCTGGAATTGGAGTTACAGACGGTTCTTAGCCGCCATGTGGGTGCTGGGGATCAAGAGCAGTTGGTGCTCTTAACTGCTAGGCTATCTCTCCAGCCCCTGCCTTGTACTTCTTAAGTATTCAGGTCTGGTCTGCCTGAATTGACCTGCAACTATATACAAGTTCCCACAGCTGTCTGCCCACATCCCAGAAGGGAAGGGAAATCAAAGCCCTGGATGCAGAGGGCCTGGATATCAGTAAGTGCCACTCCTCACAGTGGTGACATCCAAGACACTGTCAGCATGGTCTTCCAAAGGGTCCTTTTCACAATCCAAAATGAACAAAAATCTCATATATGATGGTGCATACCTATGATCTCAGCTACTCAGGAGGCAAGAGGATGGCTTTATCCCAGGAACTACAGGTTAGCCTGGGTAATACAGCAAGAACTCATCTCAAAAAATCAAATACTGGACAGAGATTGTCATGTAAGGTGCCCTAGTACACAGTCTCCATAGCAGGCCCAGTATAGACCTTGTAGGAGAAGCTGCAGGGGCAGAGTACTATGTCCAAAATGCCTAGTACATGCGGGATCTTGTAGAAATTCTGGACCCCAGGCCCTGGTAGCAGACCTCCTAAGTGCTTTCCTCTGTCCCCTTCCTAGGTGATCGAGAAGAGCTTAAGTGGCTGGTGGTACATTCAGATGGAAGATAAGGAGGGGTGGGCCCCAGCGACCTTCATTGACAAGTACAAGAAGACCAGCAGTGCCTCAAGGCCCAACTTCCTGGCTCCCCTGCCCCATGAGGTGACCCAGCTCCGGCTTGGGGATGCAGCTGCAATAGAGAACCATACTGGTCCTGAAGCCGTAGGCCCTTCCCGGCCCCTGCCCGAGGCACCACATGGTGCCATGGACTCTGGGGTGCTGTGGTCCAAAGACTGGAAGGGGGGGAAGGAGTCCCCAAGAAAGGTATCTTCAGACCTGTCTGCATCCGCAGGCTACGAGGAGATCTCTGACCCAGCACTGGAGGAGAAACCCAGCCTCCCTCCCCGCAAAGAGTCCATCATCAAGTCCGAAGGGGGGCTGCTGGAGAGGGAGCGGCAGAAGACAGAGCAGCTCCGGGGCTCTTCTCCTAAGCCCCCTGGCATGATTTTGCCAATGATTCCAGCCAAGCACGTTCCCCCACCCAGGGACAACAGGAAGCCAGAGCCCAAACCTGACAAAAGCAAGTTGTTCCTGCTGAAAAATGACATGGGGCTGGAGTGCGGCCACAAGGTACTGGCCAAGGAAGTAAAGAAGCCCAACCTCCGGCCCATCTCCAAGTGCAAGGCTGAGCTGCCCGAGGAGAAGCTGGAAGCTGCTCCCCAGAATCTGTTCTTGAAGTCTAGACCTCAGGTTAGGCCCAAACCAACTCCTTCCCCCAAGACAGAGCCAGCTCAGGGTGAAGATCAGGTGGACATCTGCAACCTCAGGAGCAAGCTCAGGCCTGCCAAGTCCCAGGAGAAATCCTCGTTGGATGGAGAGAGCCACCAGGCTGCCGGGGGCCAAGACACAGCCTTTGGCAGAAGTTTCCTTCCAGGGGAAGGACCTGGCCGTGGCCAGGACAGGGCTGGCAGACAAGATGGCCTGAGTTCGAAGGATACACCTTGCAGAGCCCCTCCAAGGCCAGCCAAGACCACAGATCCTGGGCTGAAGAATGTGCCTGCTCAAGAGGTCACACAGCAGAGACCTGTGGTCCCACCCCGGAGACCTCCACCACCCAAGAAAACCTCATCGCCACTGTCATCCAGGCCTCTCCCAGAGGTCAGAGGGCCACAGCGTGAAGCCAATGAGAACAAGGCACCTCCTGCCCCAGGCCGGACCCTCCTCGTCCCTCCAAAAGCCAAACCCTTCCTCTCCAACTCCTCACTGGGCCAAGATGACGACATTCGAGGCAAAGCCGGGCCGGGTCCCCGAATAGCTGGCAAGATGGGAGAAAATAGAGAGAAAGCAGCCTCCTTCAACAGTGATGGCCCAAAGGATTCACTGTATGTGGCTGTGGCCAACTTTGAAGGAGACGAAGACACCAGCAGCTTCCAGGAAGGGACAGTGTTCGAGGTCAGGGAGAAGAACAGCAGCGGCTGGTGGTTCTGCCAGGTCCTCAGCGGGGCCCCTTCCTGGGAAGGCTGGATTCCTTCCAACTACCTCCGGAAGAAACCGTAGCCACCCCTGGCCTGCCTGGAGATCCCACTGCCCCTGCTGGCTTCTCCCACGTATTTAATACGCATCTTAATTTATCAGTCTCCACCAATTTTCAAGGAAGAAGGCTGCTGGGATACCGTGGCTTCCTCCTTCCCAGGGTAGAGAAGGCCTGGTGCAGATATCCGGTGACCTGGGGTCTGATCCTCACATTGCACATTCCCTAGGAGGCTCCAAAGCCAGAGCCCTTGCCAGGTTAGAAATCACATCAGCACCCCTGCCTTCTAAAAGCACCCCTCTGGCCAATGGCATTGTCACACAGGACCAGAACAGTGACACCCTCAGGCCTACAGGACAGAGAACTTCCAGACAGCACAGAAGGACAGCTCCTGCAGCCTGCGACAACTCACTCTAATTTCTCCATGTTTCTATAAGTCCAGTGGCTTTGTCCACTGTTTCCAGAACATCTGGTACTTGGAAAGACTATGTCCTATAGAAGTCACCTTCAGGCCCTTCAGCTTTTAAGGCTTGGCCAGATGCACATCCCAGAAGTGGTCCTGGAGGTTCATTTGGCCATCCTGCCTCCTGTCTGCCTCAGGACCATGACCAGTCCTAGAGGAGTGGCTCCTGGGCACGCTTTACTTTGCTGCTTCAGGCTCCAGTCCAGCCAGGGCTTTTAAATGATATTTCCTGCCCACCTCACCCATCCCCTTAGAACAAGAGTCTCCAAGTATGTTTAGATAAAGGGCCTTTCACAAGGCACAAATAGATGCCAAACTGTTCTTGGTATTTTGCATTCGTGTTCCAACCGTCAACCTCCTTGCTCAATCACACTCCTTTGCTAGATAAGGAAATTCATGGGCCTAAGGAGGGAAGAGGAGGAAATAGGCTTGAGGTTTGTGTCCAGGCCTGCCCGACTCCAGTACCTGTGTTCTTCTCCCTGCAAGAGGCAAGCCAGAGAGGGAAGACATGGAAGGTGGGTGTCACGGCAGTTGGCCAGGAGTCTTGTGGTGCGAACAAGAGAACAGTAGGGGCTGCCCTGGCTCACAGCTGTACCTCCAGAACAAGGCATCCCTGCATCCTGGTAGTTGGCACAGAGCTTATAGACTGGTAGCCCTCAGAGGGAACACAAAGGAAGCTAAAGTAATGTTTCCTGGTGGTTTGGGGGGGGCTCTGTTGGCTAAGAACCAGCAGCTGGGTCTGCTAAGCAGAACAACAATAGCTCAGAACAGGCAGCCAAGACCCTGCAGACTCCTGGCCCCAGTAGTTTTACTTTTAGGGTACCCACTCCCTATGAGAAGACCAGGGAAGCCCTTCTCTGTTTGGGGTGATGTGGTTGACTAAGACCTCAAGAGGTCCACTTAGTTATTGCAGAACTAGAATCGGGACCTAGATTTTCTAGTTCCCAGCCCAGAGCAGCTTGTACCTATAAATGGACTTCTATGAAAGACAGAAGAGGTTAAGAGAGCAGAACCCTGTCATGCAGACCCTGCAGAAAAAGGAGGCTCTATGCCTGCCCCCTCAAGTCTCCCACTCCTGGTGCTCATTCCTGACATGCTTTCAGAACAGACAGTCTCTTTTTCCAGGATGGCTTACATCTTACTGTAGTGCCAACGACTGTGTACAAGCTGACCTCTTCTGCAACCCCTCCCTCACCCCGGCCTCCTCCCCTGTTTGTGGGCCCTGGTTGCTTCCCTCTGACTCACAGTCACATTGTTGGTTTCTTCTGCTCAACCTACATTCCCCCATCTACCCCTCCCTCCAGAGTACTGGGCCAGGTTGTGAGGTGCCTCCTGCAGGGCCTTCTGGTTCACCCTGAGCCTAGGATCTCAGGAAGGTGGCAGTTATGGGGATGGGAGGCTGGGAGCATGTTGGCTCCTCTCAAAGCCTCTGAACTGTGCAAGGGACTTCACAGCTTGTGTTTCTGTTTTTGTTTTTTACCTTCCTTGACTTGAACAGCTTTTGTGAAGCTGTTCTGCAGGGTTTGACTACCTTGGAAAAGACAAAACTTTTTTTCTGATTTGCTTCTGGCTCCCAGTGACCTTTTCTGGTATTTTGTGAGCACCTACTGTGTAGTGGGTGCTGGGTGGACCAGCATGGGTAAGACATCAGCTCTGGCTGAAGAAGTCCGAGTTGTGTCTGTCAACTCCACTGGAGAAGCCTGCCTCCTTCCCTTCTCCGAGGTCAGCTGAGAGAGGGTAAACAGCCTGCCTTCCTGTGGCAGAGGAGAGGACTTGCCTTTTTCCTGTCGTTCTTCTGATGTGAACTATGGCATGCAAGGTGCACTCTCTCTGTTCACTGTCCTTTTCTTGCATAACCTGAAGACTCCTATAGGCAGTTCTCTACCAGCTACAGAGGTAGTCACTGCCTGGGGCAAGTGGAAAAGGTGGGGGGGGGGGTTGCAGAGCCAGCTGCCCCTGCCCAAGACCTAGCTGTAGAACATCCATGGCTGTATCCACTAGGAGTATAGGCAAGACTCCTCTAAATCCCTGGCTTGGAAAATGTCCAGGGCCATGGTAACCATGTCCATGCCAAGCACCAGGTGGGTCATCAACACAAACATGGCCCACTTAACTAATAATCACAACAACGTAGGAGGTGACAAGGATCAGCCCCAGTGAACAACAAGAAGGTTAAGGTATGGAGAGTGAAGTCGTATCCAGCCTTATCCAGATAATGGCCATTGGCACAGAAATACACTCCTTGCAGGGAATCAAGTGACCCAGCCTCTGAATTTAGGTGTCTCCTACAGCCTCACATTGCTCACAGCCTCAAGGATGGGTGGAAAGGGGGTGTGCACAGCTTCCTCTAGTGCCAGCACCTCTCTGGGAAACACGAAGGGCCACTTGATAAAATAGGACTTTGCTTATATTTTTGCTCAGAATCACTCGTGGCCATTGGTGAGCTTATGCCATTGTCCCAGGCTGAGTCCTGGGAAAGCTGAGCCTGTTACAACTGTTTCATATCTGCACCATCCCAGGAAATCGCTAGACCCCACCCAAGGCTTTTTTAAGCCTGTGCCACCAGGCTGCTCCATGGAATTGATTTCTGAGCCCACTGGAGACCTCAGGTGGAAAGTGGGGGAACACATGTGCCACAGTAAAGAACAGGTGCCAAATCTCCCCAAGACTTAAGGACAGTCTAGTGTTTATTGCCAAGCAGCTGCACTGAGTGGGAAGACGTGGCCGTTACCCTGCAGTAGCTGCTGAGGACTCATCAGGAATGGAGCTGGAGGGGCAATGCAGCAGTAGAGCCAAGGCCTGTGTGCATCAGGCCCCAAGTTCCATCCCTAGTGTCACAGATAAAGAACATTAGTGGCTTTGCTCTCACCCCTCCATTGCAGCTGAGTCTCTTCAGTGCTGACCAGGAAGCCTCGCCCTTCCTTTGAACAGTGTGTGTCAGCCTTGGCCCTTTACTGGCTGTCTTAAGCCCATCCTTCAGGGCTTTTTGTATACTCCAGACAGCCACAGACCAAAGATTACCTGAAGTCAGGTGTGCAAGCCCTGAACAGGTGAGAAATTGGTTTGTATTGAGGCCTGACACCCTGCCTTTGCCTGGAGAAATTGCTCCTAACTTGGGTAAGGTTCTAGCAGCTGGACTGACCTGACCCCAAGCATAGCTGCGGAGTTAAAACAGTGGTCCATACTCCTTACCCGCTCATGGACCATCCTCTGAGCAACCTTCCCACAGGCCAGACCACCCTGCTTCATGGGTGATGTCTGGTCTCTGGTGCTATCCAGCTACGGTACCAAGCCCCTCCTCATTTGTCAATATTCCGTCGTCTTCCCTGTTTCCATTCTCTTCTCCAAAGTAAGCCCCAATACCTCCAGTCAGAGAAGAGGGACTTAGCTTTTGTCCTTCAAAAGACCAGACATGGTACCATCATCAGTGGCCTTCATTTTCACTTCTCTATGTTAAGAGCAAAGGTGCCCCACCAGGCTTGCTACAGCAATAATTCTAATGCAATGGAGGTGCCCATACTATGCCTGTCTATGCCTTTGTGTCCTGTAATTAGTAGCACCTCTTTTATGTACAGGGTTGGGGTGGTGATAAACTATGTTCACCTCAGCCACACCCATATTTCCCGTGTCAGGGAGCCACTGAGATGCTAGGGACAGTGGGCTTCGGGTGGTATGGCCACTGCATATGTCTGCCCATGGTGTGGTGCTGGGGGTGCCTGGATGCTCAGCTCTTCTCACACTGTCTGGGCTAACTGACAGATTCTGGTGGTGGTATTTGTTCTCATGAGTGTATAATGTGAGGGGGTGGGAGGGCAAATACCTAGCTGTAGCATGTAGAAACTATATACCATTAGACTTTCCTTTTTTTAAATAAAAAAGTGCTTGACTGGTTTCAAGCTTCATTGTGAAGGTGGTGTGTTTGTGAATTTTATTTGGCTGAAGAAAGGCTGCATAGCTTCATGCCTTGGCGTATTGGCTTGAGGTCTTTGCAATCACAGAACAGACGTGTATGTGAAGTCTTGCACTCCAGCTCACTCCTACCTTCTAGTGGCCAGCAGTATGTAGGAATGGGAAGTGTACAGCCACAGTTCAGCTTCAGGGCCACCCAAGTCACCTGCTCTCAAGAGGTCTATATGAGTTTTCCCCAGGCAGAGCCAGGACAAAGTCAACTCCCAAAGTGGATGGAGTCTCTTACTCCCTGCGGAATCAAAAAGAAGAAGAAAAAGAAATTATACCACGACTCCACCTTCCAAAGGAGGGAAAAAACAAAACAAAACATCAGAATGGAGAACTTCAAAAGGGAGACTGACAAGCTCTCCATCCTTCTGTGAAGGCAACATCTTAATACAATAGCCCAACAGATCTTGATTAGGGATAGTGGCCAATAATATAGTAATCTCAGTTCCCATAGAAGGAAGAAAACTTTATGTGGCTTGTGCCCCATGGAATCTCATATACCCAGTTCTGAATCTGCATGCTTGACTGGTTTCAAGCTTCATTGTGAAGGTGGTATGTTTGTGAATTTTATTTGGCTGAAGAAAGGCTGCATAGCTTCGTGCCTTGGCGTGTTGGCTTGAGGTCTTTGCAATAACAGAACAGACGTGTATGTGAAGTCTTGCACTCCAGCACTGGGATGAGTGTGGAGGGCCAGGTGACCTCACCAGACTGTGATCAGGAGCCCAGCCTCTCACCCTAGAGCTGCGTGCTCTGCCCATGGCCTCTTTCAGCTGTCCCTTGGAACAGGCACGCTCACCTTCCCAAGCTATTTCCAAAAAGCCACACCCAATGTGACCCAGCTCTCATGCCTGCACACACCCACCTTGTCCCTCACCAAGAAATCACAGTGCACCCACACACTCAAGGTTCATGTCATTCACTGTTCTCTTAAGTTCAGGGTCTTTCATTCCCTCTGTACTTCAGAGCCTTTTGGTCCCCGGGTGATTCTTCAACATGCTGTAACCCCAGGCCCCAATCAGTGACTCCCCGATGTTAGGGACCATTAATTTGCCATGGAGCTTGTCAAAACAGATTCCCGGGGCTGGAGAGATGGCTCAGCGGCTAAGAGCGCCAGCTGCTCTTACAGAGGACCTGGATTCAATTCCCAGCACCCACATGGCGGCTAAGAACTACCTTTAACTCCAGTTCCAGGGGAATCCAACGCCCTCTTCTGACCTCTGAGGCATTGCATGACATGGGTGCACAAACCTACATGCAGACAGTACATTCATACACATAAAAATATAAATTTTAAAACATTTAAATGCAGATTCCTCAGTTTCTCTTCCCATTAATGTAAAGCCAGCAGGAATCTGCATTCTTAAAACTCACATTCTAGCTGGGCTGTAATCCCAGCATTCAAGATGGTGAGGCAGGAGGATATGAAGGCCAGCCTGAGTACACAGTGAAACCCTTTCTCAAAAGCAAGGAGGGTAGGGCATGGTGGCACATTCCTTTAATCCTAGCCCTCTGGAGGCAGAGGCAGAGGCAGAGGCAGAGGCAGAGGCAGACAGAGCTCTGTGAGATCCAGACCAGCCGGGTCTACATAGCAAATTCTAGGCCAGCTACAAGGAGACCACGTCTCATGGGGGAAAAAAAGAAGGAAAATGGAAAATTAGGGTGGGGTGATAGGAATAGTCTATAGAAAATAGTCAATGTACACATTCTAGTTAACTTTCTGTTGCTGTGATAAAACACTATTTTTTTCTTTTTTTTTTTTTTTATGTGTATGAGTGTACTGTCTGCATGTAGGTTGGTGCACCCATGTCATGCAGTGCTGCGGAGGTCAGAAGAAGGCATTGGATTCCCCTGGAACTGGAGTTAAAGATGGTTCTTAGCCGCCATATGAGTGCTGGGAATTGAACCTGGGTCCTCTGCAAGAGCAGTCAGTGCTCTTAACTGCCAAGCCATCTCTCCAGCCCCAATAAAACACTCTTAATCAAAACTAACTTGAGGAGAAAAGGGACTGTTTGGCTTATGGTTCATGTCCATCACTGAGGGGAGCTAAAATAGGAACCTGGAAGCAGGGGCTGAGGCAGAGACGATGGAGGCTTGCTTCCTTGGCTAGGGATCAGCCCAGGTCTACGTGCCCAGGGGTGACACCATCCACAGTGGGCTGGGCCCTCATGCTTTAATTGGTGATTAAGAAAATGCCCCATGGCCCACAGGTCAATCTTCACTTGAGAAGGAACTTTTTCACTTGAAGTTCCTTTCTCCCAGGTGTGTCAAGTTGACACCCGAGCTACTTATGTCAACGCACCACTTAGAAAAACAGAAGACAGCCGGGCGTGGTGGCACACGCCTTTAATCCTAGCACTCAGGAGGCAGAGGCAGGCGGATCTTTGTGAGTTCAAGGCCAGCCTGGTCTACAGAGCGAGTTCCAGGACAGCTGGGACTACAGGGAGACCCTGTCTCAAAAAGACCAAAAAAANTCCTAGATCTTTTAGAAGCACTTAAAGCCAGGTATTTAAAAAGTAGATAGTACTATTATCAAAGAAGGACAGAACGCAGGGGTGAGGTTGGTGGGTATTGTTAAGCCATAGTTGTTCATAGGCCTCAACTGCAAGGCAGGACTTCACCCTCATGTGTCTAATGAGGAACTAATGAGGTGAACAAAACACAAGTCCCTGACTTCATGAAGCTCTTCTAGTAAAATTTGGGCAAATCCCTTGCTGCCTTGATCCTGATGTGTTCATGCGTGCGTGTGCGTGTGTGTATGCACGTGCGCATATTTATGTGCTTATATGTGTGTGCATATACTGAACGATAATAACCTAAGTATGTCCAGGCACTATTCTAAAGGCTTTGGTTCTTACAAGCCTAAATGGTCAGTCTATGTTTGTCCTACAATTTGTAAGGAGTGTTAAATGTACTTGTGGACTACTTTTATTTATTTTTATAAACTTTTGGTTTTTTGCTTTCTTGAGACAGGGTCTCCCTGTATTCCCAGCTGGCCTGAATGAGACTCTCTGTGTAAACCAAGCTGGCCTTGAACTCACAGAGTTCCACCTGCCTCTGCCTCCTAAGTACCGGGATTAAAGGTGTACAGCACCAAACCCTGCAATCTAATGGGAGCTTCTTTTGGGGAGCACTACCCTCTGAAAGAATTCATGAGTTGAATTAGTTCTCAAGTAAGCAAGATGGTGGCATGGGTTCTAATCCCATCACTCAGGAGGCTGAGGCAGGAGGACCTCAAGTTAGAAGCAAGCCTCTAAGACCAAGGAGCTGAGAAGAAATTCCAACAGAGCCCCTCCCCTGTTCTGGGCTTCAAATCTCACCACCGGTCTACTGCCCACATGGAGGTACCAGACCACAGACGCACAGAACTGGTGCGGTGTGGATATGTCTAGAGTTGAAGCTAACTCTTTCTTTCCCACACTAAGCCTTCTGCAGACTTTTAGCTGAAGCACAGCTCTCATACTAATTTAATTCAGAGTGGTAAATTTGCAGCACTGTGCAGAGTATACAGTCAGGTTGATAAAGCCAACTCATCTCATTAGATCTGGAAGGTACAGACTCTATATAAACATTGTCCTCTGGTTCCCTTCTGCTCCGTGGAACTCGCTCATCCAAGCCTACAGCAGAGCAGTGGCACTGCGGGCGCATAGAGGCTGAGGAGATGGCAGAGCTGGTAAAAGTGCTTGTAGAAGCCTGTAATCCCCGCACTTTCGAGGCCAAGATGGGGGGTTCCTGGGGTTCCCTGGCCAGCTGCTTTAGCCAAATTGGTGAGCACCAGGTTCACTGAGAGTCCCTGCCTCAAAAATAAGATAGAGGGCAGCTGAGGAAGACAGGCAGCATTGAATTCTGGCCTCCACATGCACACGTACAATGTACGGGGACACATACACACATCCTTTAAATATATATATATATATATATCCATCATATATATCCATCCAGCACATACTTCATTTACATTACATGTGTATTGTGTATGTATAACACATGTTTCACAATAAGCGTGTTAAGTTGGCACTCTTGCACAGAGCTCTGTTATGATAACATTCCAGCTCTTTGTCTATACCTAAGAAAAAGAAGGGGACAGCAAAATGGCTTCTCAGGTAAAGGCACTTTCTGCCAAGCCTGACAACCTGAGTTCAGTCCCCATAACCAACATGGTAGAAAGAGGCAAACTGTCCTCTGACCTCCACGTGAACTGCACAGCACAGGTACCCATAAACATTTATACACTCAATAGCTAAATAAATAAATGTATGGCTTTTTAATGAAAGAAAAAGAAGGAATTCTCTCAGATATGTCTAACCTTTTGACATTGTGTCATGACATACATGCTTGGGTACTGTGCCATTGACTTACCAAAAATAATTGCAAAAGAATAAAAATCTCATGTTTTAGGACTGGAGAGATGGCTACTCAGTTAAGAGCATTGGCTACTCTTGCAGAGGACCTGAGTTAAGTTGCCAGCACCCACATGGTGACTAATAATCATCTGTAACTCCAGTTCCAGGGTATCTGATGCCCTCTTCTAGCCTTCACAGGCATTCCACAGTATGGGTACACTTATATACATGCAGGCAAAGCACTCATACACATAAATTTAAAAAATCTCATGCCTTAAGCACATTTAAAGTTTTGCATTATTCATAACTATCCTTAGTCTTGTATGGGCTGGGCATTGGACATGCTATGAGAGGGTACACAGGCCTGTGAGAGGGTACACATGCCTGTGGGGGGGTACACATGCCTGTGAGGGGGTACACATGCCTGTGAGGGCGTAATACTTCACTTGAGGATCAGGATCCAGTGCACAGCTCCTCTTCTCATTTTATATCTGGGATCCCCTGTGCAGATATCACACCTTCCACAGCCTCTGACAGCAAGAGCCTTGGAGTAAACAATATCCCAGTGCAGGAGTCAGGAAGGTGTGAGGCCAAGTCTGATTCTAGAATTGAGACATATGAATTCCAAGATGCTATATAAGATTCTCCCCCAGCTCCTTCAAGAATGAAGCCATTGTCGTGTTCTGTCTCACCTTGATCTGAACCCAGGCGAGGAGAATGGAGAGCTATTTCTGCAGGGCTTCACACGTGCTAGACAAATGTTCTACCAAGTAAGTTACAGCCGCAGCCCCCACTCTGGGAAGCTATTCTGAGGCTCCTTCAAAACTGTCTAGAAGCTATTTATCAACTAGGCTAGATTTAGTTTACTTATTATATATTATAATAAAAATATGCTGAATTCAATCTGTCTGGGCTGAAGAAATGGCTCAGCAGTTAAGAGAGCATACTCCTCTGAACTCTGCAGGCAACCACACTCGTGTGCACATACCCACACATAGAGACACATGAATAAAAAATAAAAATAAATCTTAAATAGTAAAAGTTATGTAATATTGATTTTTTTAATAGCAGGAGAAGTTAACAATACAGACTAAAACATATATTGAAGTATAGACTGAAAAGAGCTGTTTTATAATGTGCTCCAATGGCCTGTATCATATACATACCTATATCATATACATGTTTTTGTATAAATGTGTAGATATGGCCAGGCATGGTGGCACATGCTTTTAATCCTAGCACTTGGGAGGCAGAGGCAGGTGGATCTTTGTGAGTTCAAGGCCAGCCTGGTCTACAGAGTGAGTTCCAGGACAGCTGGGGCTACAGGGAGACCCTGACTCGAAAAGACAAAAAAATATGTGTAGATATGTTGGAGAGCTTGTGCAGGCAAGTGGGAAAGTGTGGATGTAGTAAACTGATGATTCGTGAATGGATACGAGTCAATTATGGGGCAGGTGTGAGTTCTTTTCAATGTAGATCTGTGCACAAGTATATATGCCTATGATTCATTTAAGTTGATTAATGTATTTACTTTGGAAATCTGGATACTTGACAGAAATCTTTTGGGTGTGCCTTCCTGGGCAAAGGAGGCCATTGCAGAGTTGTTTGCTGGAGAAAGGGGCCTATTTCTAATCATAGCTGAAATGACTTGCCCCACTGTGCTGAACAGAGGCTAGTAAGTGGCCTGTAGCCGCCAGTGTTGTCCTGTATAATCCCAACCTCTTTGGATGGGGCTGGTTCTTGTCACACAGTGACCCTGGAATAGCCCACCATTGTCTCCCTCCCATACTAGGTCACTTTCAAGATGTTTTCTCTGCCCACCATGCTCTTACTCACAAATATCCCTATCATTACTGGTTTCTCAGAGTCGATTCTTCGATTCTTTTTTTTTTTTTTTGGTCTTTTCGAGGCAGGGTCTCCCTGTAGCCCCAGCTATCCTGGAACTCACTCTGTAGACTAGGCTGGCCTTGAACTCACAAAGATCTGCCTGCCTCTGCCTCGCAAGTGCTAGGATTAAAGGTGTGCACTATCACGCCCGGCTGATTCTTCGATTCTTTACTCCAATGAATGGATTGCTTCTGTCTCCTCTGTCCTTCTTCACTTACTCCTCTTACAAAATAAGAGTATTTCTTTTTTTAATTAATTAATTTATTTTTTATGTGTATGAATGTACTGTCTGCATGTAGGTCTGTGCACCGGTGTTGTACAATGCCGCGGAGGTCAGAAGAGGGCGTCAGATTCCCCTGGGACTGGAGTCAAAAATGGTTCTCAGCCACCATGTGGGTGCTGGACTCAAACCCCGAGTCCTCTGCAAGAGCAGTCGGTTATCTTAACCGCTAGGCCATCTCTCCAGCCCTAAAATAAGAGTATTTCTAAAGTGTGTTTACGGCATATTTATCCTTTAATGTGATCTGAAAGGTGTTCTGTGGTCAATCCCATTTGGCCAGACTTGCTCGAGGACCCTTCCATGGCCTCTCAGCAGAGACACACATGACCCACTGGCCATGAAAGAAAATAAGAAGCCTGCAGCAAATATGCCCCGGACCTGGGTTTAATCCAGTGCTTCCAAAATGTATTTGATGAGAGAACCTTGTATGTATGATACATTACATATAAAATTTACCATCCAGCCAATTACAGTGCACAGTTCCACAGCATTATATATATTTATTACCCAGCTATCACTACAGAACTTTTTTTATCCAACTGAAATTCCATACTCACTAAACACAAGTTCCCTGGTCTTCCTTCCCACACCGCAAAGTGAGAGACTAAGGCAGACAGGTTACCATGAGTTTGAGGCCAGCCTATACAACATAGTGAGTTTCAGGATAGCCTGGGCTACAGAGTGACACCCTCTCTCAAAAAACCCAAACAAGGGGATGCATGAATAGCTCAGCAAGTAAAGGAGCTGGATCCCCAGAACCCACGGAAAGGTATAAGAACAGAACCAACTCCTCAAAGTTTTCCTCTGATATCCACTGTAGCACATTTATGCACACATAAAAATCATGTACATACATACATATACTAATAAAATTTAATTTAAAAAATATACAAATACCTTTTGAAGTATTTGTTTTATTTATTTTGGAGTGTTTACCTTAAAAAATTATCAAGTCACATGATAATTCCATGTTTTTAATGTATGTGTGTGTTTGTGGTATGTGATATGTTATATATGTGCCCATGTGTGCATAGGTGGGTATACTTATGCAGAGGCCAGGAGAGGAAGGACATCAGGTGTCTTCGTCTCTCACTCTCCATCTTAAACATGTGTATATACATATATGTGAGTATATAGTGGAGTTTTTTTCAGCTTTTCTGTGATTATCTTCCCACTCACTGACAGGTGCAGTGAGGCAGGATTTTGGGGTCTATATCCTCTGTGTGGTGGTGTATACTGCCTAGGCAACTCCATTTGTTTTAGTGACTTCATCTCTTTTTTTTTTTTTTTTTGAGACAGGGTCTCCCTATAGTCTCAGCTGTCCTGGAACTCACTATGTAGACCAGGATGGCCTTGAACTCACAGAGATCCACCTTCCACTGCCTCCCAAGTGCTAGGATTAAAGGCAGGTGCTACCATATCCAGCTTAAAGATGGTTCTTAGCTGTCATGTGGGTGCTGGGAATCGAACCCGGGTTCTTTGCAGGAGCAGTCAGCACTCTTAACTGCTGAGCCATCTCTCCAGGCCCAGTGACTCCATCTTAATGCCCAAACCCTGGCCCAGAAGAAGAAGTCCAGGAAGAGCCAGTTGGTTATCTTGGCCTTGGGAATCCCCTCTCCAGGAAGTCTTATGACCACCTAACTACCTTATCTTTTGTCAATGTTTTATAATTGTCTGCAGCCCACCCACTTCTTACCCTGCAGCAGGCAGGAGTTGAGGCTTTTATTGTCTGAAGGGAATTTCTTTCAAAACATTCACTAGGATATGGTATTTGCCTTTATAAACCTAACCTGCTTCTGTGTCAGAGCTGTACCCTCCCAATCCTGACCTAGGTACAGTCCCCAGCCAGTCCAAATTAAAAACCTAATTTGGCTAATTGGAGCCGGGAGTCTGTGTGCTCTTTTTCCCCAGTGGTGCACACCACACACTCTGTGTCCTGTGAAATAACTCTTTCTATATTGGAAATATAGGGGAAACATTGCCAAAGTGGTACATCATGGTGCATCTAGCCCTCATTTGGCACAGATCACCTTGGTATGAAGTCACTTAGATTCTTCTCAGCCCATGGAATCTTTTTTTTGGTCTTTTTTGAGACAGGGTCTCCCTGTAGCCCCAGCTGTCCTGGAACTCACTCTGTAGACCAGGCTGGCCTTGAACTCACAAAGATCCGCCTGCCTCTGCCTCCTGAGTGCTAGGATTAAAGGGGTATGCCACCACGCCCGGCAGCCCATGGAATCTTAAGTACCAGACTAGAAGCACTATTCACTTGATAGTAGTAGTTGGTTATTGGAGCCAACATGCAGATTCTTCAGAATCTTCCTGTCTGCCTTTATTTTAATGTCATCAAAATGTAACCTCAGAATTTCAAGACTCTGAGGTGTAGGTCAGTGCTAGGCTGTGTATTAGCTACTCGAAGTTAATCCTGATTACAAAAATGTCAAAATAATGTTAAAATATAAACTCCCATTGTGGAGACCTGGCATAACTTCCTTAGTGAGGTAGAAATGCATTGAACTTGTTACAAGGCAATAGAGACTATCGGAATCCCTTGCTTTTCTATGATCCCATCAAGAATCCAAGATAAGGGGTGGAGAGATGGCAGAGTGGTTAAGAGAACTGACTGCTCTTGCAGAGGACCTGGGTTTGATTCCCAGCACCCAAATGGTGGCTAAGAACCATCTTAGGCCAGGCATGGTGGCACACGTCTTTAATCCCAGCACTTGGAAGGCAGAGGCAGGTGATCTCTGTGAGTTCAAGGCCAGCCTGGTCTACATAGTGAGCTCCAGCCCAGCTGGGACTAAAGAGAGACACTGCCTCAAAAAGCCAAAAAAAATAAATTGCAAGAGGACTAGACCATATGATTAAATGCCTGCAGTCCAGGGATCCCCTACATTTTCTAGTACCAGTAAATTCCTGAGTGTTGCCATCTTAAATTATGCCATGTGGTTGAATTAAGATGGTGGCAAGGTCACACAGGTCATCACCATTTTGAAAATATTACTGTTCAAGATGGCAATCAAACCATGTGGCTGCCCCTATAGACAATGTCAACAACCAAGATGGAGACCAGATCACATGGTTGCCTCTCTCTCAGTAAGGTCAGTAGCCACGATGGTGACTAACCAACAGGGCTACCTTAATGAGCTCAGCTCTCAAAAACAACAAAAAACCAAAAAAGTAAGCAAATCAAATAAAAAATAAAGTGGTGTGTGTGTGTGTGTGTGTGTGTGTGTGTGTGTGTGTCTGGCTTCTTTCACACGGCATGGTGTTTGAAGGGTCATTCATGTGGTGGCATGTAAGCTTGTAGCACTGGAGAGACCACCTTTGATTATCTTTCATCAGTTGAAGGCCATTTGGATTGTTTCCACTTTGGGGCTATTCTGAGTATAACTGCGTGAATATTCATGCATAAATGTTTGTGTGGATTCATGTTTTCAGTTGTCTTGGATAAATACATAGGAATAGAATGGCTGGCTCATTTGCAACTATATATTTAACTTCCTGAGGGATTGCCAAGTTCTTTTGCAAAGTATCTGTACCAACTTCCATTAATCCAGTGGATGTTTGGAGATTCTGGTTTCACCAGATCCTGACCAACAGTTGTATTGTCTGTTTTGCTTTGAAGCCATTATAATGTGTTTGAAATAGCATCTCACTGTGGTTCTGATTTATGTTTTTCTAATAACTAATGATGTTGAATAATTGTTCATGTGCTTACTGAATATTCATTCATATATTTTCTTTGAAGAAATGTCTATTAAAATCTTTCGTATTTCAGTTGGACAAGGTAGGGCATCCCTGTAATTCCAGCACTTCGGAGGGAGAGGCAAGTAGATCAAGAGAAAGTTAAAGGTTATCTTTACTACGAAGTGAGTTTGAGGTCAGCCTCAGCCACATGAAAGCATGTCTCAACAGATCTCTAGCCCAGTTAACAAAAAGAAAGAAGGAACAACTCCAAATCAATACAATCCGTGATGAAAAGGGAAATATCACAACGGACAAGGAAAAGATCAAGAAAATTATATGGGAATATTACAAGAACCTATATTCTACCAAGTTTGAAAACCTAGAAGAAATGGATGAATATCTGAAATCCTGGGAATCACCAAAGCTCNCGCTCGGCAAAGGCACCAGAAGAGATCAGCTTTTCTTAATTGCTTAAACAGACCCATAACATCTTAGAGAAATAAAGGAGTGTAGAAAGAAGCTTCCAAACTAAACAAAAAGCCCCGGCCCAGGCCAGTTTCACAGCAGAAATTCTATAATATTTCAAAAGAGGACTTACAACCATCATTACTGAAAGCTTTTAGAAGTATCACAATCATAGCGAATTCTCCCAAATTCTTCTATGAAGCCAGCATCACTCTATATACCAAAACCAGCAAAGATCCAACTAAAAAGGAGATATTATAGACCCATCTTTCCTCATGCACACACGTCTGCCAAAATTCTAAACAGAATACTGGCAAATCGCCATACAGACCCCCATCAAGGAGATCTCCATCATGACCAAGTTGGATCATACCAGAAATGCAGGGAAGTGGCTTCAACATACAAAAATCAACAAAACACTCATCAAAACTATATAAACGGAATCAAAGACACAAAAACCCCACCATCATCCTCAATTGATGCTGAAAAACGCTTTTCGACAAAAATCCAGCATCCCTCATGCTTAAACGTTCCTAGAAGAAGGCCATGGATTGGAGGGATCATTCTCAATGTAATCAAAGCCATATACAGGAAACCCACAGCCAAATCCTCCTAAATAGGGGAACGACAGAAGCATTCCAATTAAAAGTTAGGAATCAGGCAAGCTGCCCTCTGTCACCACTCTTCTCCATTATAGTGCTTGAAACAACTTGCTAGAGCAATAAGGCAAGAAAAGGATATTAAAGGAGTACTAATTGGAAAAGAGGAAGTCAAACTATCCCTATTTGCTGATGATATGATTGTTTACTTAAGGGATGCTCAAAACTCCACCAGAAAACTCCCTAGAAATGATTAACAGCTCAGCACAAGGTGTCAGGATACAAATTAACCTTAAAAAAAAATCAATGGCTTTTATTTACACCAACAAAAAGCAACTGTAGAGAAAGTAATTCAAGAGACCTTCCCACTCACAATCGCCTCAAAAACAAAAAAATAAAAAAAAAAAACCCTAGGAACAAACCTAACCAACGGACACCAAAGACCTCTACAACAAAAATTTTAAAGAAGAAATTGAAGAAGACTCAGAAGATGGAAAAAACCTCCCATGCTCATGATTGGGAAAATCTACATTGTAAAAAATAGTCCCTTTACCAAAACTCTTGTATAGATTTAAACGCAAACCCAATAAAATACCCAAGAGTTTCTTCAAGGCTTGGAACAAAAGTTCTTAAATTTCATTTGGAAAAACCAAAGACCCCGAATAGCCAAAAACAACCCCTGAGTGAAAAGAGCTACATGGAGGGATCTCTATACCAGACTTCAAACAACTGATACAGGGCTATAGTCATAAAAACAGCCTGGTACTGGCACAAAACCAGACCTGTTTGACACATGTAACAAAAACGAAGATCCAAATCTGAATACACATGCAATTTCAGCCACATCATGTTTGACAAAGGGGGCCAAAAGCCACATTGGAGAAAGACAGACATCTTAAGCAGAGTGGGGATGTTTAGCAAAACTGGATCACCACTTGTAGAGAAGAAATTAAACCCCTACCATCTCGCCCTGTACAAAAATTCAACGCCAGAATGGATCAAAGAACTCTCAACTGTGGAACCCCAAACTCTGAGAGCGATGAAAGAAAAAGTGTACACAGACTACAGACATAGCGTTAGGAAAAGAACTGTGCCGTAGATCGACACGCGCAGCTGCACGAAGATTATTGAGTCGACAGATTGACAAATTGACCTCATCAAACTAAAACCTTCTGTACACGACAGAAGAAAAATCAAGAATTAAGAGAAATCCCACAGAGTGGGAGGAGACCCTTCCTGCAGATACATATGACAAATCATTGATTTCCAAATATATATAACTACTCAAAAAACAACAAAGAAAAAAAGACAACAATGACCCACTCAATAGATGGAGTAAAGAACCTGACAAAGCTCACAAGTGAGGAATTATAGATTGTCTGTAAAAACACTCCAGAAGTGGTTCACATCAGCTAATCCATGTAAGGACATGCAATGAGAAACCACCTTTAAGATGATCGTCTTACTCCAATTAAGACTGGCCTAAGATCAAGAAAACCAAATGATACCAAGTGCTGGAGAGGTTGTAGGAAATGGGAACACTCATCCACTGCTGGTGGGAATGGTAAATGGCGTACACAACTATGGAAAGCAATGTGGAGACCCTTGGAGATGGAATGAAACTTGCCACCGACCCCAGCCATACCACCCATGGCATGTACCCTCAAGACTTACCACCACAACAGAGATACATTGCAGCCATGTTTATTGCGCTCTCTTCACATAGCAAGAGCTGAACCAACCTAAATGCCCTCAACTGACGGGTGGCTAGGAAAATGTGGTATCTACACAGTGGAGTTCTATGCCAGCATTAAAGAAAGATTACATCATGAAGCTTTTACAGGAAATGGCTGGAAGATAGGGACATCAACTGTAAGTGAAGTAACCACGTCCCATAAAAACAAACGACGAATGATTAATCCCCATCTGTGGATGCTCAGTGCTTCAAATTACCCAGTTGTACGTATTTCCTGTTGTCAGGCCCCCTGTAGTTTTTACAAAGCAGTTGGGCGTATGCAATATTGAAACACCACAACAACACAACAAAAGACATAAAAAAAAAAAAAAAAAAAAAAAAAAGAACTGGACTGAAAGACATTGCACATATCCGAAAAGAGAGAATGGGTAGGTAAGAAAGTAATGTTTCCTGAGAAGAAATGATGTATGAACAGAATGAAAATGGAGGCAAAGCATGCCAAAATATAATGATAAATGTAGAAATCTAACACGATATAAAAAACAAAGAAGACATGTCTCAAAAAAAAACCAAAGCAAAAAAGACAAAAATCCTTCAATATCTTTCATTGGGTTTCTTTTTTTTCTTCGTTACTTGTATAAACTTTTTATATATTCTGGGTAGCAAACGTTTTCATTTGGTTATACAGTTTTGTACATTTACACATCTGTGTGATGTAGGTGTGTGTTGCCACTGATAATGTATGTGTTATGTGTTCATGTAGGATGATGTGTATGCTCATGTTGTATGGGCCAGAGGTAACATTTTTTTTTTTGGTATTTTTGAGGGAGAGGGGTCTCCCTGTAGCACCCCACTGTCCTGAACTCGATCTGTAAGCTGTCAAGGCTGCCGTTGAACTCACAAAGACTCCGCCTGCCTCTGCCCCAAGTGCAGGGATCTAAAGGCTGCGCCACCCACCACGCCGTCTCCCAGAGGGTCAACAGTTGTATCATTTCCTCAGTCCTCTCAACCTTTTTTTTTTTATTTTTAAGTACACTTTTTTAAACATTGTTAGTATATGAGTGATGTTTGCCTGCACGACATACAGTGTAACACATGCATGGAATGCCCACAAGACAAGAAGAAGGCATGTGTTGGATCCCCCCTGAACTAGGAGTATGTTGTTCGCTGGCTATGTGGGTGCCTGGGAAACCAAACCTAGGTCGCATCTTCAAGAGTGGCCAGTTGGTCAAACCACTGAACCATCTCTTTGAGCCCTTGCAACTTATATTTTTACGGGCCAAGGTCTCTCACTGAACCTGAGCTCGCTGGTTTGGCTAAGTTTGGCTGTCGTGATTCGAAGCTTCTTCCCATCTCTGCCTCCAGCAGATGGTACAGACTTTATACTTGGGGGCTGGGACAAACCAGGTCCTCAGGACCATAGTGTCCTCTGTTTTCTTTTTTTTTTTTTTGTTGTTTTTTTGGTCTTTTCGTCTTTTTTTTTCCCGTTAGCTCTGGCTTTCCTGGAACTCACTCTATCGGACCAGGCTGGCCGAACTCACAGAGATCGCTATGCCTCTGGCCTCCAAGTGCTGGATTATAAAGGCGTGCGCCACCACGTTCCGGCATTATTTCTTTGTTCCTTACTTTTTTTTTTTTGCATGCATAGTTTGTGCACCCTGTCGTGCAATGGCGCGGAGAGCAGAAGAGGGTCTCGGATTCCCTGGAACTGGAGTTCCTCCTGGAATCGTGGATTATCAGCGGTTCTCGGCAGCCTGTGGGTGCTGGGATCGAACCGGGTCCTCTGCAATAGCAGTCGGGCGCGCTTAACCGCTACGGCCATCTCTCCAGGCCCCATGTTTTTCAAGGCAAGTACTTATCCCAGCTGAATCCCTTTGCCCCAGCCCATTGTGCTAATTAATCTTTATTTTCTTCTATCCCTTGTGCTTCACAACCACACACACACACACACAATCAAGTGCTGGAAGAGTTGTGGGAAAGGGAACACTCATCCACTGCTGGTGGGAATGTAAACTCGTACTACCCACTATGAAAGCAAGTGGAGAACCCCTTTGGAAGACTTGGAATGAACTTGCCACCCGACCCAGCCATACCAGCTCCTGGCAGTGTACCCTCAAGACTTACCACCACAAAGATACATGCATGGCCATGTTTATTGCAGCTCTTTCACAATAAAGGAGCTGGAACCAACCTAAATGCCCCTCAACTGACGAAGTGGTAGAGGAAAATGTGGTACATCTACACAATGATCTATGCGAGACATAAAGAAAGATGACATCATGAGTTTTACAGGAAAATGGCTGGAGACTACAGGACATCATGCTGAGTGAAGTAACACAGTCCCAGGAAAAACAAACGACGAATGTAAATCCCTCATCTGTGGATGCTAGTGCAATACCCAGTTGTAAGTATTTCCTGTGTAGGGCCCCCTGAGCTTTTGTACAAAGCAGTTGGGCGATAATGCATATTGGAAACAACAACAACAAACAAAAAAAAAAAAAAAAAAAAAAACTGACTGAAACAGTGAAAAAAAAAAAAAAGAGAGACTGAGAGAAAGATGCAGGACAGTATACGCAGAATACATAATCTGGCGCGTTGGGGTGGGGGTAAAGGAAAGGGTAATATGTTTTAAATGAACTAAAATGATGTATGAAATACATAAAACATCAATGAAAGTATATTAAAAAAAAAAAGAAAGCATGTCTCAAAAAAACCAAAGCAAAAAGAAAAAAATCCTTCAATATTTTCATTGGGTTGTCTTTTTTCGTTCTTAGTTGTAGAAACTTTTTATATATTCTGGGTAGCAAATTTTCATTGGTTATACAGTTTGTACATTTACACGTCTGTGTGTATGTGTGTGTGTGCACATGCATAATGTATGTGTATGTGTTCCTGAGGATATGTGTATGCTCATGTGTATGGAGGCCAGAGGTCAACATTTTTTTTTTTGGTATTTTTGAGACAGGGTCTCCCTGTAGCCCCAGCTGTCCTGGAACTCGATCTGTAGCTGACAAGGCTGGCCTTGAACTCACAAAGATCCGCCTGCCTCTGCCTCCCAAGTGCTAGGATTAAAGGCATGCACCACACCACCACGCTCGGCTCCCAGAGGTCAACATTTGATATCTTCCTTAATCCCTCTCCACCTTTTTTTTAATGTTTACATTTTTAAAATTTTATGTATATGAGTGTTTTGCCTGCACGACTATAAGTGTACACATGCATGGAATGACCACAAAGACAAGAAAAGGACATTGGATCCCCCCTGAAACTGGAGTATTTGTTAGCTGCTATGTGGGTGCTGGGAACCAAACCTAGGTCCTCTACAAGAGTGGCCAGTGGTCATAACCACTGAACCATCTCTTGAGCCCTTGCACTTTATTTTTTAAGGCAAGGTCTCTCACTGAACCTGAAGCTCGCTGGTTTGGCTAAGTTGGCTGTCCAGTGATTCTAAGCTTCTTCCCATCTCTGCCTTCCAGCGGGTACAGATGTTACAGCTAGTCATTACGTGGGGCTGGGACAAACCCAGGTCCTCAGACCTAGTGTCCTCATGTTTTCTTTTTTTTTTTTTTTTTTGGTCTTTTTGAGACAGGTCTCCCTGTTAGCTCTGGCTGTCCTGGAACTCACTCTATTAGACCAGGCTGGCTCGAACTCACAGAGATCCTTCTTGCCTCTGCCTCCCAAGTGCTAGGATTTAAAGGCGTGCGCCACCACGTCCGGCATTTATTTTCTGTATGTGTATCAATGTACTGTCTGCATGCAAGTTTGTGCACCCGTGTCGTGCAATGGCGCGGAGGGTCAGAAGAGGGTCTCGGTATCCCTGGAACTGGAGTTCTCCTGGAATGTAGTTTCAGACGGTTCTTGGCACGCCTGTGGGTGCTGGGATCAACCCGCGGTCCTCTGCAAATACAGTCGGCGCTCTTAACCGCTAGGCCATCTCTCCAGCCCCATGTTTTCAAGGCAAGTACTTTACCAGCTGAGCCTTTGCCCCAGCCCCATTGTGCTAATTAATATTTTTTTCTTTTATCCCTTGTGCTTCACACACACACACACACACACACACACACACCAAACACGCATGCACACACTGGGTGTTGAACATGTATCCTTTCTGTTTTTAAGTTTCTAAAAAAATTATTATCTAGCCTTGGGTTATAAAGTTATCCCACTCTCTTCTTCTAAGAATGTTATGACTTTAGCTTGGATTCAGTTTGCATTAATTTGTATATATGATGTGAGACAGAGAGCCCAACTTCATTCTTTTGCATAAGGAAATCCAATTATCCTAGCATTATTGTTAAAGAGACTATTCATTCCCTGCTCAATTGCCTTGCCTCCTTCATGCATAATCAGTTGACCATAAACCACAGGGTTTACTTCTTGGCATTCAATCCTTAGTATAATTTTAATTCTATTTCTTTCATTTTACTTTAATTTTGTTGCATATATGAGCTATCTAATTGTTGCTGTTGTCAAATTTTTAGTAGGGTGTCTTTTGATCTTTTTTCCCTTAGAGTTTTTCAAATATTAGAGATATTTATCCTTTATCTGTGATACAAAGTGCAAATCATTTCTCCCACTTGGTCATTTTTCTCTTGATTTGGATGGTACTGTTTTTAGTAATGTGAAAAGCTTTAGTTATTTGTAGTGAAATGAATCAATTTTTTGCTACACCTGGTTTAAAAACTTTAATAATTCAGTCACCTTTCATATAGTCCTTTCCAGTCATCTGATTTCATATTTTATTCTGTAATTAAAATTTATCCTTGTTGGTGGGGTTAGGAATGATTCTAATGTGCTAATTTTTCAGATAGTTTTCCATTTACCCCAATATTTCAAATTCTACCTTTGGTGTGGCCCCTGGTAGGTAGATGTGCTCCTGTGAATGCCCCCACAGCTGTGAGCACATAGCAGCACAAAGTGGAATCAGTGGGCTATTAAAAAAATAAAAGTCCCTTCTTATGGTCACAGCAAGCTTGAAAAAAAAAAATAAAAATAAAAAAATAAAAGAGGGGGTTGGAGAGATGGCTCAGTGGTTAAGAGCACTGACTGCTTTTGCAGAGGACCCAGGTTAGATTCCCAGCACCCACAGGGCAGCTAAGAACCATCTTAGCCAGGCTTGGTCATACACATCTTTAATCCTAGCACTTGGGAGGCAGAGGCAGGCTGATCTTTGTTTAAGGCCAGCCTGGTCTACAGAGCGAATTCCAGGACAGCTGGGGCTACGGGCCGACCCTGTCTCAAAAAGACAAAAAAATAATAATTATATTAAAATTTTTACCTTTGTACTTTATAGGGCTGGAGAGATGGCTTAGCAGTTAAGAGGAGCTCTTGCAGAGGACCCAAGTTCCCAACACCCACATGGTAACTAACAAGTTCCCGAAACTCCAATTCCTAGAGATATAACATCCTCTTCTGGACTCCACAGGCATTGCATGCATGGGTGCATTTACATACATGCACGCAAAACACTTATACTCATAAAATAATTTTTCAATAGTTTATTTTATTTTATTTTATTTATTTTTTATGTATATGAATGTACTGTCTGCATGTAGGTCTGTGCACCTGTGTCGTGCAATGCTGCGGAGGTCATAAGAGGGCGTTGGATTCCCCTGGGACTGGAGTCAAAAATGGTTCTCAGCCGCCATGTGGGTGCTGGGGATCGAACCCAGGTCCTCTGCAAGAGCAGTCAGTGCTCATAACCGCTAGGCCATCTCTCCAGCCCACATAAAATAATTTAAAAAATGAAGTCTGGCCATGGAGATGTACACTTTTAATCCCCTACATAGATCAGGCCTGTTTTGCATAGTGAGTTCCAGGCCAGCTGGGACCACAGGGAGTCTCTGTCTCAAAAAGACAATAAATATAATAAACAAATAGATAAATAAATAAAGCTTTAAAATTCCATCTTTGTGCTAAGGGATGTAGCTCAGTGGTACTTGCCTACCATAAATAAGGCTGTATTCCATCACTAGCCACACACACACATACACACACACACACACACACACACACACACACACACCTGGACATGGTGGCTCACACCTGTAATCCCAGCACTTAAGAGGGAGAAGGGGCCAGCCTGGTCTACAGAGAGAGTTCCAGGTCAGCTGGGGCTACAGAAAGCCCCTGTCCCCCCCAAATTTTCTTCATCTTTATAATACTAATAACAACTAGTATATCTCATTTCAAAAGTTTTTTTTGTATTTTTATTTGGACTATGTTAAATTTATCTGTTCAATGAGAAAGAAGAATCATCAAGTTAAATAACAAAGGGTGTTTTCCCCTTCGAGTCAAATCTACTCCTGTATCTTTGGGTACTTCAACATTTTATCTCACACAGTTTTTGAATATTTGTTGTTCCTGTGTTTTATTTTATCATAAATGATTTTCCTATATTACTTTCTCACTAATTATTGCTTGTATGAAAACTATTCAATTTTGTATGTTGATTTTATATGCTGCACACCATTGTCTTCTACTGCTTGAGTTAGTATCATTGGTTTTTCTAATCTTTATTAGTACGTTGTAGAGTTTGGGACCACTGGGAAAAAACTGCTCAGACTCAACTGAAGTCTAATCTACCTTTATTAGCTAGCACCATCAACTGCAACCCGCAGAGGGGAGAGGCTGCAGTGCCTGGCTAAAAGGAGAAGGAGCTTTTAAAAGGCAAAACCACAATTCATTTCTGCAGAATTTTTAGGTGTCTGCATCTCAGACCTTCCTTAGTGGATGCAGATGAGTTTAACAGAAGCCAGAGCAAGCAGTTATTAGGGACTAACATATTTCTTAAGGGGAAGGGTTATTTTTGCAGTTAGAATTCCCCGAACTTGTTTACCAGTTTAAAACTGCTGACAGAGCAAGTCTCTACGATGGCTATCTGAAACAAAATGGAGTCACTCTGGTCACTACAAGTACATGGTCATGCCTTTGTGAATAGAGATAGGTATATATATGGTTCTCCTTCTTTTTTCTTTTTTTTTTTTTTTTTTTTTTTGTCTTTCGATGCGACAGGGTCTCACGCTGTCCAGTGTCCTGGAATTCTTAACTTGTAGATCGCTGGGCTGGCCTTGAACTCACAAAGATCCTGCCGCGCCTCTCCAATGCTAGGATTAAAGGCGTGTGCCACCATGCTTGGCATCACCCCACTTTTTCTTCCCAATCCTTACACCTAGCTTAACTTTTCCTCTTTAATTGCATTAGTTTATACTTTCAGGACAATGCAAAATAGTGATGGAGTTGGAGATATGTTTTATTTCTGACCTATAATGTTTTCTGTTAGTAAGATGGTTTTGAGACTATATATTAAGGAATTTTCCCCCTATTTCCTTAAGAGATCTTTTTTCTTTTTCTTTTTTTTTTTTGAATGGAAATTTTTGCCAAATCTAGGCATAATAATATGATTTTTTTCTTCTTTGATGTATAAATACATTGAATTATGCTAACTTTTCTCAGCATTGGACCATTCTTCTATTCCTGTTATAAACCCCACAACTTGGGGGCTGGAGAGATGACTCAGTAGTTGAGAGCACTGGATGCTCTTGCGCAGAATCTGGAATTAGATACCATCATCCACATAGTGACTAACAACTCTCTATAATTTCAGTTCCAGGGACTCCGACCCCCTCTTTTGGCCTCTGAGGCATTGCATGCACTGTGGTACACTGACATAAATGAAGACATAAAAATAAAATTTTAAATTTAAACTCCACTGTGATTTGGTCAGAGGTTGTTTTTTTTTTTTTTGAGACAGGGTCTCCCTATAGCCCCAGCTGGCCCGGAACTCACTCTGTAGACAAGGCTGGCCTTGAACTCAGAGATCCGCCTGCCTCTGCCTCCCGAGTGAGGATTAAAAGCTTGCGCCACTGGTTTAAAGACGGTTCTTAGCTGCCATGTGGGTGCTGGGACTCACACCCCAGTCCTCTGCAAGAGCAGTCGGTGCTCTTAACCGCTGAGCCATCTCTCCAGTCCTGAGTTCATCATTTTTTTTAAATTTTATTTATTTTTGTATGTGTATGTGTCTGCATGTAGGTTTGTATTTGCATGTGTCTGCATGTAATTATTGTGTCTGCATGTATTATTTTGTTTTATTTATTTATTTGTGCACCCGTGTCGTGCAGTGCCGAGGAGGTCAAAAGAGGGTCTCGGATTCCCCTGGAACTGGAGTTCTCCTGGAATTGGAGTTACAGATGGTTCTTAGCTGCCATGTGGGTGCTGGGGATAGAACCCGGGTCCTCTGCAAGAGCAGTCAGTGCTCTTAACCACTAGGCTATCTCTCCAGCTCCCTGAGTTCATCATTTTTAATATGCTTTTTGAGTGTGTTTAATAATATTTTATTTTATTGAGGGTTTAAAGTGTCTATTATAAATTTCTTTGCCCTTTAGTTTTATCTTGTTGTATATATTATCTTTATCAGCTTGAGGCATTCGGGTCAACCTGCTTCATAAAAAGAATTTAGAAGCCAGGTGTGGTGGCTCACACCTTTAATCCTAGCACTTGGGAGGCAGAAGCAGGCGGATCTTTGTGAGTTCAAGACCAGCTTGGTCTACAGAGTGAGTTCCAGGACAGCTGGGGCTACAGGGAGACCCTGTCTCGAAAAGACCAAAAAAAAAAAGGAATTTAGAAATGGTCCCTTGTTTTCTCCATTCTTGAACAATTTGTGTAACAATATAACTGTGTTTTAACAATTAGAGAAAATTCTCTTATGAAACTGAGTGTAATGTTTAATGCAGGAGAATCCTTTGATCTTGTTGCATATTTTCCCCTTGAAGTTTATTTATCTTTTCATTTTTGGTGAGGTTAAGTTTTGTCAACTGTATTTTCCTAAGACATTCATTCCATTAACTCTGATTTTTTTTCTCTCTTCAGGATTTCTGTTTGTATCATTTCATTAGGTTTTACCAAAATGTTTCTCAGGCCTCCAATTTTGGAGGATGCATGCAAGGGGGCCCTTGATCTGCTGTTTTTCAGTTCCTCTACTTCATTATATTTTCCTTATGTTTTTATTGTTTTGCTTGTACTTTCTTTTGTTTTATTTATAGCTTGAGAATTCAATTAATTAAAATTTAATTCCTTGCTTAATTTTTATAGAAAAAGATTTTAGGGCCATTAATTTTCCTTGGACATAATACATTTTCTTGGGACATATGTATTATATGTATCACATAGATTCAGATATACAGAAGTGTTGTGGTTTCTGTAATTCCCTATAACCAAGAATTGTGGAGTATAAAGTTTTTTTAAGTGTAGGTTTAAAAGTATACTAACTATCGAAATAATGCATCTCAGATTTGAGCTCATTTTCTCCTGTCTGCCTTGTGAAAATGGGACATAGGCCTTTAACTAATGCTCGCTTCAGGGGGCACCATGTTTATCTTTGACAGTAGAGGGCACTAGAGAGACACTGCAGGAGGCATTCGGCTGTGCTCACACTCTAGCTTGCTCCCTGGGTTTCTGAAGGTAGGGCAACTCTTCTCGAAGAGTCTCCAGAGCCTACCTCCTCCAAAGAGCATCTTGGCTGAGCGGTCCCTCCAGGACTGGCCCCTTCAACGCTCTGGAGCTGCACCAGGCACCACCACATGCTTGGGGGCATGTCACAGCAGAATGGTTCCTATCAACAGCAGCTCCGTGCCACACATAACAGATCTCCAGCAAATCCGGAGGATGGAGTTCAAGGAACTTCCACTGGGCTAACACAACAGGAACTTCTGGGCCATCCACCAAGTCATGGCATGTTCTCCCCAAGGTCTGGCTTTCATCCCTTAGTGGGGCCTCTGTCAGCGTGGTAGTAGCTCAGTTCTACCAGAGTCACTGCTTCGTACTCTCTCTGCCTTTCCTCTGTTCTTCAGAATTCCTTTTGATCTTTCATAAAGTCAAATGATACCTGGTACCAAAACTGACAAAACTTTTCAATGGAAAAAAAAAAGAGAGACAAACAGCCTTCATAGACATAGATTTAAGGGGGGAAAAAAATCTCAACAAAATTTCAACAAATTGAATCCAATACCATCAATTTATATTTACACAAGGAATTTAGGATTGTTTTGATATTTATCTCAACACAATAACAAAGCAAAAAGGCTGAACCATTTGCCCACTTCAACAGATACAGAGTGAGCACACTACACCACCCAAACCCATTCCGGACTAAAAACCCCTCAGCAGCAATTAAACAAAAGGGAATTTTAAGATTAGCAAAACATTTTTTAAGAAATAATTTACCAAAGAACTATACAAAAGACAAATAGGAATTGAAAAAGAAAATGAACTTCATCAGTCATTAGAGAATCGAGGGGAAAAGAGAAAAATTACAATAGTTATCACACACCTATTAGTACTGCTACTAGGAAACACTAGTCCTGGCTGGAGCTGGTGGCACATACCTTTAATCCCAGCACTTGGGAGACAGAGGCAGAACTCTGTTGGTACAGTTTGGTCTACATATTGAGTTCTAGGTCAGCCAGGGTTACATGGTAAGACCTTGTCTTTAAAAAACAAAACAAAACTGGGGATGGAGAGATGGCCTAGCAGTTGAGAGCACCAACTGCTCTTGCAGAGGACCCGGGTTCGGTCCCCAGCACCCACATGGTGGCTAAGAACCATTTGTAACTCCAATTCCAGGAGAACTCCAGTTCCACGGGAATCCGACACCCTCTTCTGACCTCTGTGGCATAGCACGACACAGGTGCACAAACCTACATGCAGACAGTACATTCATACGCATACAAAAATAAATAAAATTTTAAAAAAATTAAAAAAAAACTGTTTGAACCCAGCGTTGATAAGGTTGAAGAGATATAATTTTCATATACAGTTGGTTGGACTGGAAACAGTTATACTATTTCGGAAAAGTTTGGCAGCTTCATAAAAAAAGGCCTCCCATATGAGCTATCCATTTTATTACTAGATCATTAGGCATTTGCATTGTAATTGAACAAACTGATATGTTGATATGATAGAAAACTATGCTGTAATCAGTGAACCCTGCTATACGGGTTAATCTCAAAATATAATGCTGCATGGTAATTTTTTAGAAATATAACCAATAGTGGTTGACTGGGGACAAAAGTAGGAAGGCATGAGAGGGAGATACCACAAAAGGGCAGAAGAAAAGTTTTAGGGGCTGGGCATGGTGACGCATGCCTTTAATCCTAGCACTCGAGAGGCAGAGGCAGGCGGATCTTTGTGAGTTCAAGGCCAGCCTGGTCTACAGAGCGAGTTCCAGGGCAGCTGAGGCTACTGGAACACCCTGCCTCAAAAAGACCAAAAAAAGAAAAGAAAAGAAAAGAAAAGTTTTAGGGTGATGACGTCATCATCTTGTGATTGATGACATCCCGATGTGTTAACTCTATGCTTACAAAGCTGTATATGCATGTCTAGTTTTTAAAAATTATATGCTAGCTGGGTGTGGTGGCGCATGCCTTTAATCCTAGCACTTGGGAGGCAGAGGCAGGCAGATCTTTGTGAGTTCAAGGTCAGCCTGGTCTACAGAGTGAGTTCCAGGACAGCTGGGGCTGCAGGGAGACCCTGTCTCAAAAAAGACCAAAAAAAAAAAAAAAATTATATGCTGTGGGGCTGGAGAGATGGCTCAGTGCTTAAGAGCAATGACTGCCCTTACAGAGGACCCAGGTTTGATTCCCAGCACCCACATGGCAGCTAAGAATTGTCTTTAACTCCAGTTCCAGGGGAATCCGATGTCCTCTTCTGACCTCTGCAGCATTGCACTACACGGGTGCAACCAACCTACTTGCAGACAGTACACTCATACACATAAAAAATAAAAAGTGGGCTGGAGAGATGGCCTAGCGGTTAAGAGCGCCGGCCGCTCTTACAGAGGACCCGGGTTCGATCCCCAGCACCCACATGGCGGCCGAGAGCCGTCTGAAACTCCAATTCCAGGAGAACTCCAGCTCCAGGGGAATCCGAGACCCTCTTCTGACCTCCGCGGCGTTGCACGACATTTGGATTATGGGAACCTCGGGTTGTTCAAAATTGGACTAGTATACTTGCACAACGCAACCAAGTTACCTAAACTGTATGGCCAATGATGCAAATCTATCAATGTTACTCGAAAAAAAATAACTGTGTTATTTTATTGTAGAATCCCTTAAAACTAAAAAAATAACTAATTTTAAAAAAGATAATA
>VZQC01005840.1:6062736-6083927 GCA_009823505.1 Rhizomys pruinosus
ATAGTCCAGTTGGAGAAGCTTGTATGCACAGGCATGTTGATCAATTAGGGGTCCAGACTATATTGCTGTAGTCTCATGATTCACCCCTATCTCTCTGCAGCCCTTACATTCTACCACGCCTCCTCTTCCGCAATTTGTTCCCTGGGCTTTGGGAAAGGGGCACAAGTGGGTGAGAAGAAAACAGTCTACTTTCTTTGGAGTTGTCATTTTGGACTCTAGTATGTATTTTACCTGCATGTATATAAGAACACCCATGTTGTATAATGCTCACAGAGGCCAGAAGAGGGCCTTGGCTCCCTTGGCACTAGAGTCACGGATGATTACTAGCTGCCAGATCCTCTGAAAGAACAGTCAGTGCTTTTAACTGTTGAGCCATCTCTCCAGTTCCTCCCTCCCCACTGTGTAGCCCTGGCTTGCCTGGAACTAGCTATGTAAATCAGGTTGGCCTGGAACTCACAGAGATCTTTCTGCTTCTGATGGCAGACTGCTGAGATTAAAGGCATGTGTCACCCAGTATCACATTTTTAAAGCCATCCTGGATGCTGACAATAGTTATTGCAAGATGAGGCAGGAGAGGGTACAGGAAGGCCAGTTAGGGGTTACTGCAGGGCCCAATGTGAGAGATGAGGGGAGGGAGGTAGTTGAGGGAAGAACGGGGGGGGGGGAATCAGCATATATTTCATGAAAAGACTTGTCTGTGATTGGGTGTGAGAAGTAGGAGGGACAGAGAAATCAGTTACTCTTAGATTTGGGGCTTACACAATGCTGGGGACTAAATTTTGTTCTGGACAAAGCTTCCCTCTGTAGACCAAGCTTCATTAGGAAATGCCTGATGTAGGAGTTACAGCAGTGGTTCCTCGGATCCACTCCAGACCAGCTGAATTAGAATCTCGGGGATGGTTCTGGTTTTCACAAACTACCCACATGAGTGATTCTGTTCTAAGGTTGCTGCGGTGGGCCTTCATTCTTGCTTCCCTTTTTAACTTTCCCCCATCTCTAGCCCACCCCTGTGCCAGTTCTCCCTGGAAACTGGCTGTGTAAAGATGGTACTGGAGATATAACAATTATCAACCTATTATAACACAAATGCCAACAAAAAGTAGATGAAGCAACAACTATTAGAACTATGGGGGTTGGAGAGATGGCTCAATGGTTAAGAGCACTTACTGCTCTTGCAGAGGACCAGGTTTGATTCCCAGCACCCACATGGTGGCTAAGAACTCCAGTTCAGAGGCCCTCTTCTGACCTCTGAGGCATTGCACAACACGGATGCATGCACATCCATGCAGGCAATACAGTCATACACATAAAAATAATAAGATAAAAACTATTAGAACTAATAAGCCTGATGTGGTGGTGCATGCCTTTAATCCTAGCACTTGGGAGGCAGAGGCAGGTGGATCTCTGTGAGTTCAAGGCCAGCCTGGTCTACAGAGTGAGTTTTGGGACAGCTGGGGCTACAGGGAGCTGTCTCAAAAAGACCAAAAAAAAAAAAAAACCTATTAGAACTAATAAATGAGTTTTGCAACATTGCAAGACACGTGATCAATACACAAAAGTCAACTGAATTTCTATACATTTGCCATGAACTATCTGTAAAGGAAGATAACAACTCCATCTACAGTAGCACGGCATAGAATGAAACTTAGAGAAGCTTAAGGGATGCCTCAGGGGTTAGGAAGACGTCCTGTTCTTGAAGAGGACCTCAGTTCGGTTCCCAGAACCTACATCTGATTATAACTCCAGCCTCAGGGGATTTGACATGCATATACCTACATATAGACACACCCACATACACATAACATTTTAACATTCTTGCCGGGCGTCGTGGCGCATGCCTTTAATCCTAGCACTTGGGAGGCAGAGGCAGGCGGATCTTTGTGAGTTCAAGGCCAGCCTGGTCTACAGAGTGAGTTCCAGGACAGCTGGGGCTACAGGGAGACCCTGTCTCGAAAAGACCAAAAAAACAAACAAACAAAAAAACATTTTAACATTCTTTAAACAATGAAATTTAGAAATAAATTTAGCAAAAGTCAAAACTTGACACTGCAAAGTACAAACTATGGAAAAGAATTTAAGACACAAACAAGTAGGAAAACATCCAGCCTCCAAACTGAAAGGCTTAACTTTGTTAAGATGGCAGCACCTAATCACCTACCATCCACAGACTCAACGCATCTCTCAACAAAATCCAGCCGCTGTTTTTCCAAAAACAGCCAAGCTGATCCTAAAACTCACACAGAAATGCAAGGGACCCAGAGTAAACAAAACGGTCTTGAAAAAGAGGAGAACAAGTCATGTGCGGAGGCAAACATAGCTGTCCACCTACTCCAGTGCCTGAGGCAAGAGGATGACTTGACACAAGAGTTTGAGGACAGTCCAGGAAACGAGTGAAAAACTGAAAAGCCCAAACGACAAAAACAAAACAAAAAAGAAACAGAAAGTCAGATTTACTATAAAGCTAAAATAACAAGACTATCATACTTGAATAATCAAGACATAAAGATCAATGAGGTAAAATCGAGAGTCTAGAGCTGGTTGTAGTGGCACATAGGGCTATACTCTTAGCACTCAGGAAGCTGAGGCAGGAGGAATACTGGGAGTTTGAGGCCAGCTCCTGCTACATAGTAAGATGGTGTCTAAAAAAGCGCGAACAGCTTGGGAGATGGCTCAGGGTTAAGAGCACAACTGACTTATACTTGCAAAGGACCCAGGTTCGATTCCCAGCAGCCCGTATGGTGGCTATGAACCATCCTTGACCAGGGTTGTGGAACATTGCCTTTAATCCTAGCAACTCGGGAGGCAGAGGCAGGTGGATCTCTGTGAGTTCAAGACCAGCCTGGTGTACAGAATGAGTTCCAGGCCAGCTGGGGCTATAGGGAGAACCTGTCTCAAAGAAAAAAAAAAAGCAAAAACAAAAATTGAGAGTTCAGAAATAAACTTTAACCAGCACTTGGAAGGCAGAGACAGGCAGAACTCTGTGAGTTCAAGGCCAGCCTGGTCTACATAATAAGTTCCAGGACAGCTGGGGCTACAAGGAGACCTCGTCTCAAAAAGACCAAAACAAACAAACAAACAAACATACAAAAAAGTAGATACATGGGCTACAAGTACACAAAATGTGTTAAGTATTATTAGCCATTAGAGAAATGCAAATTAAAATTATAGTAAGGTACTCTGTAACTCAGGTAAGACATCTGTCCTAACAGCTGGATAGAGGCTGGAGAAATAGATCAGTGGTTAAGAGCACTGGATGCTCTCTAGGTGACCCAGAAACCCCACGGCAGCTAATAACCATCTGTTATTCCAGTTCCCGGGGATCTGATGTCCTCTTCTGGCCTGGACAGTAACACATTCATACACTTAAAATAAAAACAAATTAATTAAAACATTTTTTAAAAAAATATGGGTCATGTTAGTAAGATTGTAGAGGAATTAGAACCCTCCTGTAAAACTGGTGGGAATGTAAATGAAGTCAATCACTTTGCACAAGACTTGTCAATTCCTCAGAAAGCTGAGCACAAAGTTACCAGAAGTCAAGAATTTCCATTCCTTAGGACAACTGAAAACATATGTCCACATAAAAATGGTGACCACAGCTTTGTTCCTAATAGGCAAATAGTAGAAAAATCCAAATTCCCATCAATTAGTGAAAGGATAAGTTGTGGTCTTTCTATACAATGGAGTGCCATGAAGGAATGATGTCTGATACATGGTAAATGTGGATGAATCTCAAAAACATTAAACATCATGAAAGCAGCCAATATCAAAGGACCACTTTTATGATTCTATTTACCTAAAATATCCAGAAGGGACAGAAAGTATTTGTGGTTTGTCGAGGAATGGGGTACGGGACGGGGAGAACATGACAAATGACTGGTGACAGGTCTAAGTTTTCTTTTCAGCTGATGAAACTATTCTAAAAATCAATGGACTGTGAAAACACTAAAAAGTAATTTAAATTGGTGAAATATATCGTCTATGAGCATGTATTGTGTACATGTGTAATCCTAGAATTCTGGAGGTGAGACAGGAGGATTAGAATTTCAAGGGCCATCTCAACTATATACTGAGTTTGAAGCCAGCCTAGTCTACATGGGACTTGGCCTCATAAACAATTCCCCCCACCAAGTATATATAGAGCTAAGTATGGTGGTACGTGCCTTTAATTTCAGCACTCAGGCAGAGGCAGGTAGGTCTCTGTGAGTTCCAGGCCAGCCTGGTCTACATAGTGAGTTCCAGGCTAGCCATGGCTACACAGTGAAATCCCATTTTTTAAAAAAAGTATATATATCATTAATCTACATAAAAGGCATTGCTTCTCTAGTGTTAAATGGATTGGGCCATGTAGTGAATTCAGATAGGTGATGCTAGCTAGATAAGAAGTAAACAGAAGAGTTAATAAAGAGTCCCTATAAAAGTTACGGCATTATTGGCCCAATTTAATAGGCAAGGAATATGGGTTTTACAGAAAAAGTCTTACAGGGAGGACGAGATGGAAGCCAGAGTCTAACCTGGAAAGTGAATAGCAAGCAGAGCTGGGGCCTTGTTATTGCTACATGATTCAGCTCTGGGAACATGTGTCTCTCTTCTAAGATACAGGCAGGATGGCTGAGAAGCTTTCCACAAGATTGCTCTCTCTTGCTGTTGCCAACGTACTGCTCAGCAGAAAGCCCTTAGCATTTGGGTGCTTACCATCTGTTTAATAGACATCATAGAAATCTTGGTTTCTGAGATTTCTGGAGTGAAATTCAGGACAAAGCAATCTCTTTGCAAATATTCAGGCAGCTTTTCTCCTTCAGGGAATAGAAAAAGTGATGTCTGCCTGCCAACGTGAACATTCAGCTGGGTATGATCAGATAGAAGGCTTTGTGATGCAGCCTCTGATGGATAAAAGTAACTTCTTGAAAATACATAATACCATTAACTGTACAGATATTTTTTTCCTCCAATGCCCTGAACTGGAGACAATGCTGATTCTTGAAGGTAAGTCCAAAATGGCAGACTTCTATTTCTCACAAGGCTTTTCTACACTTTCATATACATCATCTTTGTTTAACCTTCACCCCCCCCACCCGATTAGCAAATGAATCCCAGGAACTAAATCTTTTTTATTTTGGACAGTTTCTGTGAGCTAGATTCCAGATGTGTAATAATCTCCAGCCAAACGGTATGAACATTTTTAAGGCTGTTGATTGGAATCGCCAAAGCTTTGAGAAGATTGAACCAATTTACACTCCCACCAGCAGTGCAGGAGAATATATTTAAATGCAAATCCTAAGCAAGCAGAGTGTCTCTTTCTTAGGTATTTCACTTAAAAAAAATTTTTTTTTAATGCTAAGCAAAAGCTGACCCAGGATGTTAAAAAAAGAAAGTCTGGCATAAAAGTGGAACGTAGTTGAAACAGCTTGGGCAAAAATAAGCTTTAGAAAGGCCTGAGCAGGATGATAAAAAAAATGTTAAAACACCATAGCAAGAAGCACAATTCCAAAGAGGCATTAACAGTTTGGCTTAGGTTGGGATGGTAACTGCCAAGAATGTTGGGCGTGGTCAATGTACCAAATTCTAGTTCATAAAAAGCAGAATATTAATACTTCACTTCCTTCTAAAGACGACCTAAGACGTCTAAAGTCAGAATCTGGAGAATAGTGTCTGAAAAATCAATCCTGTGAAAATGATAGACACCCATGCCCTGAACCATGATCAGTGCTTATCGCTCCCTCCCCAGGACAACCAGCCTGTGTAATCCGAGTCCTCGGGGCACAGGGATTGTGGGAGACCTGGGGGCGTGAGAAGCACCAGACTCAAGTTACCAGCCCCTGAACTCTCCATAGACTCAAGGTGTGCTGGGACCCCCGGGTTCGGGGCGACCCCTCCAGTCAAGCCCCAGCTCCTAGTGTCCGGAGACAGGCAGGTCCACGCCTGTGAGTCTTCCATTACCACTTCTCAGTGCCCCATTCAGACCCGCCTCACCAGAGAGGGCCCCAACTTGGCTCTGACAATTCCTCCTCACTCTTGCCCCCTCCTCCGCACCCCAACTAGGCCTTCAGACTCTCCCCGCGTCCGGCCCTCAGAAGTGCTCGGCTCTCCCCGCCCCTCGGCCGCGCTCCTCGTCCCTCCCCCGGCGCCAGCAGCCAATCAGTGCGTGGCCCCGCCCCTCGCGGCGATTCCGGGCGGGCCGGCCGAGTGCAGGCCGCACGGGTCTGAGGGCGGCGCCGCGGGCGGGGGAGATGGGGCCTGGCGGCCCCGTGGCGAACGGGCCAGCCTAGACGCGGGGGCCGGGGCGGTGAGGGGGCGAGCGGGCGTTGCGGTCCGCCCGGGATGGGCCAAGCTGGGATCTGGCGGGGCCGAGCGGGAGGCGAGGGCGACACGCGGGCTGGGCCTGGCGGCCAGGGGGCCCAGGGGCTGAGGTAGAAGTGGGCGCGGAGGAAGGGGCCGGGCCGCGGCGGTGGGTGGAGCGGCGAGGGGGCGGAGGCTGGGCCCCGGGGAGCGAGCGGCGCCGGTCCCGAGTCGGCGGCGCCGGACGAGGCTGTAGCAGTAGCAGTAGCAGCAGCAGCGGCGGCGGCGCGGCGGCCCGGACGAGCGCCCGGAGGTGGCGGCCGCGGCCCCATGGGCGGGTGTGTGGGCGCCCAGCACGACTCCTCGGGCAGCCTCAACGAGAACTCGGACGGCACCGGAGGTAGGTGAGCGCCAGGGGGCGGCCGCGGCCCCCCATTGTTCGTGGCGGCGGCCACCTGTCCCGACCCCGCCGGCCCGCACCCCTTTGTCATCCTCCGCGTCGTCCCCGCGCCGCGCTTCCGGCCCCCTGTGGGGGTTGCGTGTGCCTCGACGCGCGGGACTAATTGGCCTCGGTGCGGGGCCGCGCGGCCTCGCCGGAAGGTCGGACCCGGCCGCACCGCGCCTCTCCAGCCTGCTGAATTATTGAGCAGCGGGATGGCGGCGCCGGGCTGCGGAGGAGCGGAGGGATCGCAGGGCCGGCCGGGGGAGGGAGGGAGCCCGGAGCGTCCCCTCCGACGGGCGGGCCCTGCGTGGTTCAGCAGACTTGGCTCGGCTCAGCTTTCCCGAGTTTCAGATGACAGCTGTCCTGCTCGGTTCCAATTTGGCCATTGAAACCTGCAGAGTTTCTGGAGCTCTGCCGGGGGAGTCTCAAGTGGCCAGGGACATTATTTTAAGGAGGGGAGGGGGAAGTGTGGCTCTCTGGTCCTGCCCAGGGGCGTTAGCCCACTGCGCACTAGTCAGATTCCGATGTGTCTTACGTAAAAGGAAAATATGTAGGATGAAAGTACATATGTATAACAGTGACTTACCCCAGTATGAGGTTAGTACTTTGAATAAGTTTTCTAACACTTCTCCATTCTAACGCACTTCTTCACTACAGTAAGTAGTAGCAGTGTGATGAGGTGTCTGAACCCCACCATTAATAGTTGGGAGAGTGGTGGAACAGTAAAATGAATTCTTCTTTACTTAAATGACCTTAAAGTGCCACGTCTTTTGTAGAGAATGCGTGGAAGTTCGAATGTTTAAGAAAGAACGCCTAGAGAATTGCAAATAGTTTGGTTTGATTCGGACCTGATGTTCGAAGCCTCCAAGCATTTTTAAGTTGCCGAGTTGCTGGAGGGGTCACAGCTCCTCACATCCTAACATTCTGACCAGGTGTCTGCTCTGTTCATGAACCATGTGAACCCAATTTTTGTCTGAGGGCTTTCCTGGGTGACACCGTGTTTACCAACTGTGACGAAACGCTGGACAAATAATTTGAGAACTCTGAAAGAGGTCTTGGGAAAGTGGTGTAAATGTTGCTTTTATGGCGCACCTCATGTCACAGGAGAATTGCCCAGATCTTTGGTGACAAAGCCAGAGTCTAAAAAGTGTTTTGTGTAAATACACTGGTGGGAAGACAGATTGGTGGTCAAATGGTTCTAGTTGAGGTGGTCGTTGGCTCTGAAGTATGGGGTGTTCAGTTTTTATCCACTTTTTCACACGTTAAAATTGTACTATTTTTCTCTTTTCCGTAATCACATTGAACCAGTTAAGTGTGTTGGTCAGGCAACTTAGGACAATCAGGCATTATTAGTATGTGCTTTTAGAAGCATGAAGTGGCATCCAGTTAGATAGCTGTAGTATCAATTTCTTTGAGTACTAAGTTTTGTAGACCGTAAACTGCTATGCTTTCTAAGAAAAGTTTAAAAGGGGGCATGAGATAGCCCTGTTGTAACTGATGAATAGTGGGCTGTTGGGGGGGTATAAAATAATTTAGCTATAGGAAGCCTTTATTCTCCATTATTGTCATGAGAGGTAAGTGTTAATTATGGAGCCCGGCTTGATCAAACATGCCTATAATTTCCAGCACTCAGGAGGCAGAGGCAGGCAGATCTCTGTGAGTTCCAGACCAGCTGGGGCTGCAGGGACACCCTACCTCAACAAATAAAACAACAAAAAATTGTTTTGTGGTGTGTGTTTCAGGTTAAAAATGTTGAAGGGTTATTTTTGTTTTGTTTTAAGATTGTTTTTGTTGGGAACAGCTTTTTCCTAAGTGTTTTGGCAAAGATTTTCAAACATACAATGATATTAGGAATTTTGACCTGGATATACTGGGCTATGGAAATTTTTAGCAGCGTGGAGTATAAATTAGTCTTCAGGTGCACTTCATGACTTTTCATACTCACAGTGTTTGTGTCACCTTTATAGAAGGACTCCATCTTCCCAAATACCATCTGGTTCTTAATTAAAAATAATAAAAATACTTAAAATTTTTGGCCATTTGAGATACTTTACTTCTGGATCCAAACTTTTTTTTTTTTTTGGTCTTTGTGAGACAGGGTCTCCCTTTAGTCCCAGCTGGCCTGGAGCTCGCTCTGTAGACCAGGCTAGCCTTGAACTCAGAGATCCGCTTGCCTCTGCCTCCAGAGTGCTGAGATTAAAGGCGTGCGCCACCACACCCGGCAAAATTTTAAACAAGACAGGTAGATTACAGATGTGATGTAAGATCATCTACCAGTATTCTCCAAACTTTCATGCTTCTAGATCCTGCCTTTGTAAGGACATTTTTAGATGATGTGGTTGCTCTGGTTTATTTTAAAACATTGTCATTCTGGACTTGGTACTTAGGACCTGTAGACAAGGCTTTAGTTTGACATTTACTGAGGAATTAAATCTCTTTTGATTTAAATTTTTCTTTTTTGGCCTTTTTTGAGACAGAATCTCCCTGTATCCCCAGCTAGCCTGGAACTCATATAAACCAGGCTGGCCTTGAACTCAGAGATCCCTCTGCCTCTGCCTTTGCCTCCTGAATGTTGGGATTAAAGGGATTTGCGCTGGGCATGGTGGCACACGCCTTTAATCCTAGCACTTGGGAGGCAGAGGCAGGCGGATCTTTGTGAGTTCAAGGCCAGCCTGGTCTACAGAGTAAGTTCCAGGACAGCTGGAGCTACAGGAAGACCCTGTCTCGAAAAGACCAAAAAAAAAAAACACCACACACACACACACACACACACACACACTCACACACACACACACATAAAGGGATTTGCTACCACAGCAATTTAAATTTCTTTAATTTAAATTGTATGGGTGTGCACATGTGGGGGTCAAGATAACTTTGGGGTGTCGTTCTCTTCCGCTCCAGGACTTTAACTTGGGTGTTTTTACTCTTTCAGCCATTTCTTTGGCCCCCTTAAGATTTTAAAAAATATTTTACCTGTTTTGGGGCTGGAGAGATGGCCTAGCAGTTGACAGTGCTGACCGCTCTTGCGGAGGACCCAGGTTCAATCTCCCGCACCCACATGGCGGCTAAGAGCCGTCTGTAACTCCAATTCCAGGAGAACTCCAGTTCCAGGGGAATTCGACGCCCTCTTCTGACCTCCGAGGCATTGCACGACGTGGTGCACAAACCTACATGCAGACAGTACATTCATACACATACAAAAATAAATAAAATAAAATAAATATTTTACCTATTTTTACTTTATGTATATGAGTGTATTGCCTGCATGTGTGCAAGTGCACCTGTGTTGTGTGGTGCCCATGGAGGTCAGAAGAGGGCATTGGATCCCCTTGAACTGAAGTTACAGACACTTGTTAGCTGCCATGTGGGTGTTGGATATCAAACCCTGGTCCTCTGCAAGATGAGCTAGTGCTTTTAACTGCTGAGCCATCTCTCCAGCCCCCTCCCCTTAAGATTTTTAAAATTATTTTTATTTTATGTGGATGAGTGTTATGCCTGCATGTAAGTATACCTGTGTCAAACAGTGCCCTTGGAGGACAGAAGAGGGAGTGAGATACCTGGAACTAGAGTTCCAGATGGTTGTTAGCCACTGCGTGGGTGCTGAGAATTGAACCTGGATCCCCTGCAGAATAGCCAGTGCTCTTAACAGGTGAGCCATCTCTCCAGCCCCTCAAGATTTTTTAAAACAACTTATTTATGGGGAAAACCAATACAATTAATTGAAAACAGCCAAGGTCCTTTTCTTAATTCACTTCTTTAGTGATGTACAAAGTTGTCACTGTGTGGATGTGCCATTTCTTGTGCCATTCAGTGATACCCTAAGAGAACTGGTTCTGGTAGTCACAGGTTTCTAGGTTTACAGGCATATAGCCAAATGCTGGACATGCATAGCTTTAATCTTTATTTCAGAATGTCTTTAATGTCACAAAGTTCTTTTTGTTTTTGGCCTTTTCGAGAAAAGGTCTCCCTGTAGCCCCAGCTGACCTGGAACTCACTCTGTAGACCAGGCTGGCCTTGAACTCATAAAGATTCGCCTGCCTCTGCCTCCCAAGTGCTAGGATCAAAGGCGTTGTGCCCCACCACGTCCGGCTCAGAATTCTTTTATATATCAGTTTATAGCAGCTTTACACCTACTTAATGAGTAACAATGATTTTTTTAAAATAATAAAATATATCTACCATTTATCTGGTATTTATTATGTAACAAGTCCTGTACTAAGGGATTAATAAATTCATTGAGTTCCCAACATTCTTTTATTTTTAATTTTTTATGTATATGAATGTACTGTCTGCATGTAGGTTTGTGCACCCGTGTCATGCAATGCTTCTGAGGTCAGAAGAGGGTGTCAGATTCCCCTGGAACTGGAGTTAAAGATGGTTCTCAGCCACTATGTGGGTGCTGGGGATCGAACCCAGGTCCTCTGCAAGAGCATTCGGCGCTCTTAACCGCTAGGCCATCTCTCCAGCCCCTATTTTTAATTTTTTATGTATATGAATGTACTGTCTGCATGTAGGTTTGTGCACCCGTGTCATGCAATGCTTCGGAGGTCAGAAGAGGGTGTCAGATTCCCCTGGAACTGGAGTTAAAGATGGTTCTCAGCCACTATGTGGGTGCTGGGGATCGAACCCAGGTCCTCTGCAAGAGCATTCGGCGCTCTTAACCGCATGACCATCTCTCCAGCCCCGAGTTCCCAACATTCTTTGAGGGAGCTATCAGCTCTACATTTTGGGGGAAGAAGAGTGTGAAGCCCAGAGAAAGTCACCAACATCACACAGCTTAAGATGACAATGAGAACTTTTTTTTTTTCTTTTTGAGACAGGGTCTCCCTGTATCTCTAGCTGTCCTGGAACTCACTATGTAGACCAGGCTGTTCTTGAACTCTCAGAGATCTGCCTGCCTTTGCCTCCCAAGTGCTGGGATTAAAGGTGTGCAACCACCATGCCCAGCTGACAATGAGAACTTTTAACCCAGGGTTGTATGACAAGCTGTCTGCTCTCTCTTCTTTCCTTCTTTAGATTAAAAATGATGATAAATGGTACTATATACAATGTGTCACTTTAAGTGTAATTCATAGTGTGATGTAACAGTTTTTTTAATAGGAACTGCAGATCCATTAATTAGTATGTCTCTGTTCCTTCTTTCACTTTCTAGTAACTACTAATCAACTTTTTGATCCTATGGATTTTCTAGCTCAAGGTGTTTTGTATAAATGGAATCCCATTCTTTCATTTGCAGTTTATTTCACTTAGCATAATCTTGCCTAGGTTCGTCCTGTACATATCAGTACTATTTTTGATGATTGAATAGTATTTCATTGTGTATATTTACACATTTTGTTGACCCACATCTGTTGGTATATATTTGTTTCTATATTTTGGTGCAAGTTATGTGGCCGAGAACCATATTTTCAGTTCTTTATATACCCAGGAGTACAACTGTTGGGGCACATAATGATTCTCTTTATCTTTATAAGGATCTGCCAAACTTTCATGGTAACTGTACAGTTTCACATTTCTGCCTACACTGTATACGGGTTCCAATTTCTCCACATCTTCACCAACACTTGTTTTCCATTGAAAACTGCAGTGGTTGTGAAATAATATGTCATTTGGTTTCACTTTGTATTTCTCTAATGAATATTGGAATTTAGTATCTCTTCATGTACTTAGTGGCCATTTACATAGCTTTGGAAAAATGTCTGTTCAAGTCCTTTGCCTCTTGGGATGTTGGGATTTTATTTGAGTTGTAATATCAGATAACTATTTGGGAAAATTTTTCTGTGGATTGTTTTCATTCTTTTAGTAGTGTCCATTGTTATACAAAGTTTATCATTTTAATAAAGTTCAATTCATTTTCTTTTGTTGACTGTGGTTCTTCTCTTAAATATATATTTATTATATCCAACCCTTCATAATGAATAAAAAAATAGATCTTGCCGGGCGTCGTGGCACAGGCCTTTAATCCCAGCACTTGGGAGGCAGAGGTAGGTGGATCTCTGAGTTCAAGGCCAGCCTGGTCTACATAGCAAGCTCCAGGCCAGCTGGGACTAAGGGAAGACCCTGTCTCAAAAAAGACTAAAAAAAAAAAAATCTGTAAGCTGAAATTCACCCATTCATTAAGTAACATTTTCTTCCTCAGTTATGAATGGAAAATTTTCAGGTTGACTTCCTTTGCTCTAGGGGAAGATTATTGGCAGTACCATGCTTTTTAAAATGTTGACAAAGGAATCTTTAAACTCCGTTTTTTTTCTCAGAGCACACCCAGAACCTTGCACACATGCTGAGCTCTACCACTGAGCTGCATCTTCAGCTCTTACTGTTTTTGAGACAGAGTCTCATTTTGAAGTTTCCTAGGTTCATAATGTGAATACCATGATGTAACCCAAGTGCTGAGGGACTAAGAGGACAACAAATGATCCCAGCAGTCTGAAGTTGGTTAGAGAAGCTGTGATCAGAAACTGGGTGTGGTGCCCACATCTGTGATCTCAGCACATGGAAAGTGGAAGCAGGAGGACCAGATCAGATTTATATTCAATTGCATAGCTAGTTTGAGGCCAGCCGGGGCTATAGGGACCCTGTCTCAAAACACACAAAGCCTGGGTGTGGTCAGGGATCTCTGGAGTTTGACGCTAACCAGGACTAGAGATAGTTCCAGGACAGCCAAGGCTGCATAATGAGGCCTTATGTTAAATAAAAGGAGGAGGGGGCTGGAAAAACACAAAACAAAATGACCAGAATGAGGAATACACTTAAAAGAAATTGTGTTATGTGTTTTCCTGCCTGTGTCCATGTGCCCCATATGCATATGCAGCACCTGTGGAGACCAGAAAAGAGCATCAGATCACAGTGAGCCGCCACGTGTTTCTTGTAGTTGTATCGGTGTCCTCCACAAGTGCCCTTAACCATTGAGCCGTCTCCAGCTCCCAGAGTAACCTGTTTGTTGTTTTTTGTTTTGTTTTGTTTTGTTTTGTTTTGTTTTGTTTGTTTTTTTGAGACAGGGTCTCCCTGTAGCCCCAGCTGTCCTGGAATTCACTCTGTAGACCAGGCTGGCCTTGAACTCACAGAGATCTGCCTGCTTCTGCCTCCCAAGTGCTGGGATTACAGGCATGCGCCACCATGCCTGTCGAGTAACCTGGTTTTTAAGACATGTTCTTCATAGACTGGAAGAGACATCCCAAATGGAAGAATGGTTATGAACTAAGGCTTGAAAGGGGTATAAATAATAGACATTGGGTAGTGGTTAGTAATGTAGCAACCCTGGGTACAGCAGTGTGTGGGCAGGAAATGGAGAGAGTGGTCAGACGGGTAGTGAGTAAGTAGGATGCTGCCCTGGACTCCTGGGAAGAGCTCATTATCTGTCATTTGGGATTATGACAGGGGGATTTATTTTTTTATGTGTATGAATGTACTGTCTGCATGTAGGTTTGTGCACGCATGTCGTGCAATGCTGTGGAGGTCAGAAGAGGGCATCAGATTCCCCCAGAACTGGAATTAAGGACGGTTCTCAGCTGCCATGTGGGTGCTGGGGATGGAACCCGGGTCCTCTGCAAGAGCAGTCGGTGCTCTTAACTGCTGAGCCATCTCTTCAGCCCCTGTGAGAGGAATTTAAATCCTAGAACTTAGTTGTTCTGAAAGTTTGGTCCCCAGACCAAAAGCACTAGCATCTCCTGGGAGCCTGTTAAATGAAGAACCTCATGGTACTGGAGAGGCTGAGGCAAGAGGACTACACTTTGAGGCCAGCCTAGGCAATCTAAAAAATGAAAGGAATTAGATGTAAGGCCTGGCAAGAGCCTTACTCTGTTCTGTGTTACCCCAGCCCAACTGGTTTCCACCTCCAGTTTTAAGGTTAGGAACCAATTAGCACTGAGTATGTTGTTTTGTTGTGTTTAAGATTTTATTTATTTATTTATTTATTTATTTATTTATTTATTTATTTATTTATTGGTCTTCTTGAGACAGGGTCTCCCTTTAGTCCCAGCTGGCCCAGAGCTCACTCTGTAGACCAGGCTGGTCCCGAACTCACAGATACCTGCCTGTCTCTGCCTCCCAAGGGCTGAGATTACAGGTGTGCACCACCACACCTGGCTAGATCATTCTTAGTAGATGGATTTTTAGTAGAAACTTGATTTTTCAGGGTGTTAGTACAAAGGTTTCACATTGTTCTAGTAGTTTGTTCAGGCAAGTATTTCATGAGAGTGGTCATTGAGTGCTAATCACTAGTAATACATGTCTGCAATTAATTCTCTCTCCAGCTTTGGGCAAAGTGAATTCTCGTTGCAGGAAAGCATTAGGTTGATTCAGGTTAAATAATGCAATCAGGTTAATTGGATATGATCAATTTGGTGATTTAGTGATTCTGCATTTTCTGTACTGCAGACTACCTGAATGGTTTATCTTCACTTGGTGGACCCCTGCACCTGCCTTTTCCTGCTGCCCCCTTATCATTGCCAGCTTTCTATTTACTGGGCAGTACTGGGTTACCAGCAAGCTCCTTAATGACTGATTGGTAGTTCAAGGAGCATAGGTTTAGACTTTACTAAAGTGTATGTACTCACAGATGCATACATATATGTTGACCAGGAGCAGTCAGCCTGTCTTATTCTTGCACCAGCTACTCTGAGTTACAGTCAACCAGAATAAAAAAAATTTTTTTTAATTAAAAAAAATGGCCAGGTATGATGGTGCATACCTCTCTCTAATCCCAGTACTCAGGAGCCAGAGGCAGGTGGATCTCTGTGAGATCAAGGCCAGCCCAGGAGTTCCAGGTCAGCTGGGGGTACAAGGAGACCCATCTCAAAAACTCTCCCAATTTCTTTTTCTCCTTATTAATATTATTGTGTGTGGTTCTGCTCTCCTGCACTTGAAGAGGCAAACCACGCCAGCAGGACCAAAGGGAAAGGAAGGAGCTGCCAGAGGCTTCCCGTGGGAGCTGGTGCAGACTGGGTTCCACAGCCTGGTCTGGCCTAGCTCTTGCCTGACACAGACCCTTGGCCTCGGGGCATGGCTGCCACCCCGTGATGGCCACATAAATTTCACCTGCCGAGGACTGAGTCGCTGAGACAGATTTCACAGACTGGTGGCTCGATACTCTCTTCCCAGGTTAGTGGTCCAACAGGAGGATCCTATTCCAACCACTCCCCGCTAGCAGTCTCACACATGCCTGATGGGCTTAACTTACACACACATGTAAATAATGGATCCAGAAATCTCCTCTGGTGGTAATGGAGATTCAGTTTATTGCATGCTTCCAGTCAGTTTTATAAGTAAAACGACATCATCTCTCAGATCCAGTCACAGACTCCTGTCTCACACCCCTGTAAGCTGCTGTCCTGCCTAGCATCATGTGCCTGGGCCACTGAGTTGCTCCCTCATGGGGTGGGGTCAGAGGAACCTCCTGACTTGCATGTTGTGCCCTGAGGGATGCTATCTGAAAACCTGCCCCTAATTCAAAGTGGATCTTCCCACAGTTGTGTATAAAATTGTGGGGGGGGGGCTGGAGAGATGGCCTAGCGGTTAAGAGCGCCGACCGCTCTTACAGAGGACCCGGGTTCGATCCCCAGCACCCACATGGCGGCTGAGAACCGTCTGAAACTCCAATTCCAGGAGAACTCCAGTTCCAGGGGAATCCGACACCCTCTTCTGACCTCCACGGCATTGCACGACACGGGTGCACAGACCTGCATGCAGACAGTACATTGATACACATACAGAAACAAACAAACAAAATTTGTGTGTGTGTGTGTGTGTGTGTATGCTATAGCACACATGTGGAAGTTAGGGGACAGACAACTTAGTAGAGCCAGCTCTCCTACCTTGATGTGAGTTATGGGGAACGAACTTTAGTTGTCAGGTAGCAGAGTTTACCCACTGAGCCATCTTGCCAGCCCTGAGTTGTGGTTTGTTTGTTTGTTTTGAGACTAGGTCTCATTATGTTGCCCTGGTTGGCTTGGAATGCTACGTAAATCAGGCTGGCCTCAAACTCAACGGAGATTCTCCTGCCTCTGCTGAGATTAAAGACAAGTGCTACCACACCCAACATTTCAAGTTTGTTTTTTAATGTCTGGACATAATGGTCAGAGATGTCAAATATTTCTGGGCATACACTGGTATTGTAATACCATATTTTTGCATGCTGTTAAAAATTTTTGAAGTTTGGATTATAGTTCTGTAAGTTACTTTTGCATCAGTGTAACAGATAATTTCACAGAGGAAGGATTGGTTTTGGTTCAGGGTTTCAGAAGCTGTGGTTCAGAGTTGTCAGCTCCTTTACTTTGGGCCAGAGGTCAGAGATCATCTCTGCAATGAGATGTTGTGAGGCAGGAGGCTGGTTAGCTCATGGCAGACAGGAAGCAGAGAGAGGCCAAGAGGGGAGCAGGGAAAGGCCTGGGGACCAGATAGAGCTGTCAGAGTTTCCAGTGACATACTTCCAAGTCCCACCTCCCAAAGTTCCACCAACTTCCAGAATACACCACCAACTGGGGACCAAGCATTTAACAGGGGCCTCCAGGGGACAGTTCACATTCAAACTAACTGTGGAAGTCATTTTAAATGAATTTTACTTGAGTGTGAAGTCTTAAAAATGCTTGCTCAAAACTTGACTAAGTAATATTTCTGTTATGTGGTGGTGGTGATTGAACCGAGGGCCTTGTGCATATTAAGTATGTGTGCTCCTACTGAGCTGTACCCTCCAGCCTGTGACAGTAATGGCTTAGCAACTGGGGCTCTTCTGATTGTTTACCATCTGGGAAAATGTTTAGATAAGTTTATGCATGCCTTACAAGCTGGATTTCAGCTATGAGCAGTCATACTTGCACTGGTTCAGATAGCTTCCATGTCAAAGGAGTGGAATATCATTTCATTTCATGAGGGAGTTAAGGTGATTCTTTCAGGAACTTCTTTTGTTTAGAACGGGGTATTGTACATCGTATTGGCCAGTCTCTAACTTGGGATCTTCTGAGCCTCCAAAGTAGCTGGAACTACAGGCATGTGTACCACCACCACACTTTTCCTGAAACCTCTAAAATAACAAGCCTCTATCATCTAACTCCCTGCACATGAGGCTAACTGTGTAAGCAGTCATGTCAGCTGAGATAGCCAGGTAGCTTATGGTTAGTGGAGGTGTCATATATTTAAATAACGAAGGTCTCCACAGCAATGCAAAGTTGAAGTTCAAAGAGTAGCAGGGAACAGAGTCAGAAAACTCCAATGAAGAGGCACAGTCAGAAGGTGGTGATGGCTGTTGTTGTTGTTTGGGGTTTTTTTTGTCTTTTTGAAACAGGGTCTGTAGACCAGGCTGACCTTGAACTCACAGAGATCCGTCTGCCTCTGCCTCCTGAGTGCTGGGATTAAACATGTGGCACCATGCCTGGCCCAACACACACCTTTCAAAAATAAAGAGTGAGTTCCAGGACAGCTGGGGCTCCAGGGAGACCCTGTCTCGAAAAGACCAAAAATAAATAAATAAATAAGCAAATAAATAAATAAATAAATAAAGTTCTCCTGCTGTAACCACAATACAATTATCACACCTAAAAATGTGAACTGCTTATTCATGTTTTCTGAGATCTAGTCCATAATTAAAATCTCCAATTTCTCCCCAAATGCTGTTTACAACCCCTCCCCCTAATTGGATCTTGTCAGTATATTTAGGCATTATGTATATTTGTCTCTTTGGGCTTTTAACAAGAATCCCTCCCCTTCTCTTTGGCACTGACTTTTTTTTTTTTCCTTGAGCCAGGGTCTGCCTGTAGCCCCAGCTAGCCTGGAACTCACTCTGTAGATCAGGCTGGCCTTGAACTCACAGAGACCCGCCTGCCTCTGCCTCCTGAGTGCTAGGATCATAAAGGCGTGTGTGCCACCATGCCCTGCTTAAAGACGGTTCTTAGCTGCCATGTGGGTGCTGGGAATGGAACCTGGGTCCTCTGCAAGAGCAGTCAGCGTTCTTAACCACTGAGCCATCTCTCCAGCCCCAGCACTGACTTTTTAAAGAGTCTTAACACATGGACCACAGTCTAGGTTGTTTATATGTGGCTTCCATAATTTTTCCTAAGCTAGGAATTAGGTAGATCTCATTTTAACAGATTATTAATAATTCATAGTATGATTAATAAAAAACTGGAATTTTAACAGAAGATGATCATAACTTTCCAAGACTACAGTGGGCCTTCCTGTTCTCTCCTGCCATCTTCTAGCATTGGGATAATCTGGTATTACTGGCCAGGTCTGAGCCCATTCTACTGTCCTCTGTGCTTTCTTTTTTTTTTTTTAATTTTTATTTATTTTATTATGTGTATGAATGTACTGCTTGCATGTAGGTCTGTGCACCCGTGTCGTGCAATGCCTCGGAGGTCAGAAGAGGGCGTCGGAGTCCCCTGGAACTGGAGTTAAAGACAGTTTTCAGCTGCCATGTGGGTGCTGGGAATCGAACCCAGGTCCTCTGCAAGAGCAGTTGGCGCTCTTAACAGCTAGGCCATCTCTCTAGCCCCGCTCTGTGCTTTCATTCACTACTTCAGTATCCTACTCCTACCCCTGTTTTTGAAATTATTGTGGTTACTGTTGTGTCTTAGAATATAAGCTGTACTTGACAGAGACTGGTTGAGCAATATTTGTACTGTGTTGGGCAGTTTATTATGTATTCAGAGAGGTTTATTTATTTTATTTTTTTTTTAATTTTTTTAAATTTTATTTATTTCGGTATGTATATCAATGTACTGTCTGCATGCAGGTTTGTGCACCCGTGTCGTGCAATGCCGCGGAGGTCAGAAGAGGGTCTCGGATTCCCCTGGAACTGGAGTTCTCCTGGAACTGGAGTTTCAGACGGCTCTCGGCCGCCATGTGGGTGCTGGGGATCGAACCCGGGTCCTCTGCAAGAGCGGTCGGCGCTCTTAACCGCTAGGCCATCTCTCCAGCCCCAGAGAGAGGTTTATTTATTTATTTATTTTGCCTTTTTGAGACAGGGTCTCCCTGTAGCCCCAGCTGGTCTGGAACTCACTCTGTAGACCAGGCTGGCCTTGTACTCACAGAGATCTGCCAGCCTCTGCCTCCCAAGTGCTAAGATTAAAGGTGTATTCAGAGAGATTTTTAGAATTCCTGATAGAATAGTACTAGGTCAGTTAAGAAGTTTATTCCGTTTAGAGAAACATGATGCTACCAAATGTATTTTAATACTAAGAAGATTGCCCTTGAGCAAAGGAAAGATAAAACACTAAAAGTGGCAGAGATGAGTGAAGTGACTGTGGCTGTACCATTATAATTCTAGAAGCTTGTTTGCTCCTTTTCATCCTTGCCTCTTGTTCATTTAACCAAGACTTTTTTCAGCAGATAAGGAACAAGTCTTCAGTCTTTCTCTTCCAGAGTATCCTTGGCTTTTAATGTACTCCATAAAGTACAGTTGCTTTATAATTGATGGTGTGAGCCTTACCTCATACCATTTAAAGCTAGAAATGCAGCTTGGCAGTAAGGCTTACTCTACCTCTTCCTGGGTTTTCTTTTCTCTAGTATGAAATATTCTAGCTCTTTGCTATAATTGAGGGAAGCTTGTATTATAATTGAGGGAAGCTTAACCTGAGGAAGTTCAGACAGCAAGTACTGTGGCATAGAAAGGAGGACCCCCAACTAGAGACACAGCTCAGTGGTAGAGTGCTTGCCTAGCATGCTTGAGGCTCTGGGTTCAATTCCCAGCACTGGGGATTAGGAGGACAGAGACTGGGAACCAGAATCAGCTGAGATTTCAAGCCATGTGATAGCTGCCATGTTCGTTGAAATCTGACCATGGTTTCTGAAGAGTGGAGTAGACTTGAGATGAAACAGAAGGGATGTTGGGTATGTGGATCAAAGTCTTCCCTTCTAATAAGTAAAGAGGAGCTTTTCCCCTACATTTCAAGACCGTTACCCTATTTTTTCTGCGAATATGAATGATACGGAGCTTTTTTTTTTTTTAAAGACTTTCTAATTTTTATTTATTTTTGTATGTGTATGAATGTACTGTCTGCATATAGGTTTGTGCACCTGTGTCGTGCAATGCCGCAGAAGTCAGAGAAGGGTCTCGGATTCCCCTGGAACTGGAGTTCTCCTGGAATTGGAGTTACAGATGGTTGTCAGCCGCCATGTGGGTGCTGGGGATCAAACCTGGGTCCTCTGCAAGAGCAGTCGGTGCTCTTAACTGCTAGGCCATCTCTCCAGCCCGATACAGAGCTTTTTATCACATATTAGGCCAAGGCAGATATGGACACACCTATAATCATAGCATTCAGGAGACAGAGGCTGGATTGCCAGAAGCTCGAGGCCAAACTGGTCTAAATATTGAGTTTGGGGCCAGGAATGGCCATGTAGGAAGACCCTGTCTCGAAACAACAAAAAGCATGACCCAAGAATATACTAATTTTTTTTTATGGAACACTTCACGAATTTGCATGTCATTCTTGTGCAGGGACTATGCTAATTTTCTCTGTATCATTTCTTTTTTTTT